>CM019170.2:10139608-10302725 GCA_009739505.2 Apolygus lucorum | reverse complement strand
TGTTATTTCAAATGGCAACCACATTTTTTTATCAGATTCGAATTCTGCGTCAAATTTCATAAACAATTCACCCCTTGAACGAATTTTTTCATCGCGCGCAACATGCTTCTTCAGCGCTATTTTTCAACCCCGAATCAGGGCATGATATCCGTTTTATTATTCAACACGATTTTATGGCAACTATTGCCGGAAAATCAATTTTTCTAATCGAAACTCATAATTTATCGGTAATTTAACTCTCAATGTGGATCGAGTAATAATTTAAAAATATTAGTAATTGAAAATGGTTTACTCAAAGAAATCGCGACTTGAATCATTTGAGAGCAAGCAGGCATTCAGGGGTTTATTCCTTGATTTTCTAGTTTACATTGTTTACTTTGGAATAACTGGATATTTTGCCTAATACAAATGAGATCTTTGAAGCTGGTATCGACTTGTCATCCCTCCGCCAGTCAGATTCTGACGATAAAACAGGCTCAACTACCTATTTTTCTGCCGCCGTTTCGAAAAATTTCAGTAAAATCCGAAAATGGATACCACCACGTGATTCAGCGTCGAAAATTAATGAAAAAACATGTATCTCACTTGGGGTCTACCTCCATCTCAATTTTGGCACAATCCAGGGTTTGCGCATGTTTGCGCGCTCACTTGACGGGTTGTGCGCAACCAAAAAACTCGTTTGAGGGGTCTAAAATTCTTTAAATTTTACGTAGAATCCGAATCTGCAATAAAAAATAGGGGTTCCCATTTGAAATAACAAAGTTGGTGTGCGTTGCGCACGATTGCGTAGGTGCGCAATGCGCGAAAGTGTGATAGTTGAATTCCTCGTAAAAAATTAAGGGAGGTTATCGCTTGAAGTTCTTGTCTACCCCTCAAAACAACGGAGATAAAAAGGGTGGACCATAACTTCTGGGACACCCTGTATACTAATCTGTAACATCCCTGAAAATTTCATCGAAATCAGGTAGGAAATGTGGAAGTTATGGCCGTTACAAGGAAATTCACGTTTGCGCATGCGCAGTGGCTACTGTCAATCCGAAGGTGATGATTTTATTAGGGGACAACCTATATACTAATCTGTAACATCCCTGAAAATTTCATTGAAATCGAAGGGAAAATGTGGAAGTTATGGCTGTTACAAGGAATTCACGTTTGCGCATGCGCAGCGGCTACTATCAGTCCGAAGGTGGCGATTTTAATAGGGGACAACCTATAATATAGGTTCGATGAAATTTTCAGGGATGTTACAGATTAGTATATTATACTAATCTGTAACATCCCTGAAAATTTCATCGAAATCAGGTAGGAAATGTGGAAGTTATGGCCGTTTTTTTTTTTTTTTTTTTTTTAATAGAACTCCCCTCTAAGACAAAATGTCTTTTTTGACGGAGGGGGCACGCCATAAAAATAAAATAAATAAATAAATAAAATAATGGGGGAGGACGCCCAGGACTCACCCGACGCCGGCCCTAGGGATGAGGGAAGATGAGGAAGGTGGGGGTGGGAGAGAGGGATGAAGGGAAGTGCCTCTATAAAACGACCACCAGTTCAAATATGAGCCGAGCAAGACACGGGTGGTGATACCACGGAGTACGCCTACTGAGATGCCCAACTCACGCAACTCCGTGGCACTTTTCCCGCACCACACCCCGCGCCAAGATAAGGTTGCAGCCATCACCCTGATGTTGTTGGGTGCCACTCCTTTTAGCTCCGACACCGCTTGCCGTAAATCATTTCTATCATACTTCCTTATCTTAGCCCGCCAAGTCTGCTCCATGTCCAAGCTGCCATTGACAACTTGGACATCCAGGATAATGCAAGACTGGTCGGGCTTGACGGCAACGATGTCGGGCTTCTTACCCTGGTCACTTGGCATGTGATACAATCTCTCTCTCTCAACATCCCAGCCGCTAGATGACAGAGCACCTGCTATCTGCTTGGCGACCGCATCATGACGTAAAATGCGGCCCCCATGAGTCCGAGGACATTGCTGCACTACATGATACAGATGTTCATTTCCACTCCGACAGGCGCGGCAAAGGGGTAGAGTTGTCCCACGACTACCCCTCGAACACCGTACCGCAGTTGGCAGAGTTGCCATGCGGACGGCGTGGAAGTGTCGGTAGTCGCGGGCCCCAATGCCCTCCGAAGCCCAATCTACCCATTGGGAAGAGACAGGGCTTTCGGAGCACTGTCGGAGTTCTTTACCATCTACTGACTCATGCAGCGCAGCAGCGAACTCAGCAGACGAACTGGGTTTTGGAGCAGATGGTGTTGCTCGGTCGCACCATGCTAACTGCTGCCTGACAAAATCAAGATCAGCAGCCGCACGGGCGACCTCCCAGCTCGACCCTTGAAGGGCTAGCAGGCGCTGGCGGCGCAGTGAAGGGATACATGCCGAGAGAGACACAACGCCAAGCCCACCGGATTTTACCGGTGCGTGAACATAGGCACTTGGGACACCAGGTGGGAACCTCAGCCAAGAGCGCACAGCAGAGCGAACTTGTCGATCTAACTCTTGCAGCCTCCCCGCCGTAAGCCTGCCAAAGACTAACCCATAGGTCAGCTTTGGCAGTAAGTACGTGCGGAGGAGGCGCAGCTTCTGCTGTGGCTTCAATGGAGCCTTGGTAACGCGATCTAGCGCTCTACCAAGGTCCACACGGCTGGCACTAATGGTGGCCACCCCCATGAAGTCGACTCCAAGGTACCGCCAAACCTCCAACACGGATCGAGATGGGATGGGGGATTGTCCTATGACAAAACCCCCATCCACAACTTTCACCTTATGTTGGCGACCCGACGGGACCAAGGAGACCGACCCACACTTATCGGGGTTAACCACAAGTCCACACCTGGCTAGCTGCTTAGCAAATGCATTGAGGGCGATCTGCAAACCCTCACGGGTTTCTGCGAGTAGGATAACATCATCGGCAAAAGCCAATGCTCCTACTCGCACCCCAGGGGCGAGATCAAACCCTACTTCTGTGGGCAGCTTACCCAAGGCCGTGTCCACGACCAGGTTGAAGAGGAGTGGTGATAGGGGATCCCCCTGGCGTACCCCACGCCCGATCCGTACATCCCCTGACACCTCACCTCCTGCCTCCAGGACCGTCACGCCTTCGTGGTACAGACAGGCCACATACTCAATTAACCGAGATGGGGCCCCGACACCACGAAGGCAATCGGTCAGGGCAAAGTGACTGACTGTATCAAAGGCCTTAGCGACGTCCAGAGCAGCCAGATGGAGTTGGCGGCGCTTCATACGGGCCAGCGAGATCACAGTAAAAAAAAAAAAAAAAAAAAAAAAAAAAAGGAAATTCACGTTTGCGCATGCGCAGTGGCTACTATCAGTCGGAAGGTGATGATTTTCATAGGGGACCATCTAAATACTAATCTGTAACATCCCTGAAAATTTCATTGAAATCGGATGGAAAATGTAGAAGTTATGGCCGTTACAAGGAATTCACGTTTGCGCATGCGCAGTCGCTTCTATCAGTCCGAGGATGATGATTTTCATAGGGGACCGTCTACACACCAACCCGCACAATCCCTGAAAATTTCATAGAAATCGGACAATAACTTCGTATAGTTATGCGCGTTACAAGGAATTCATGACAGACATACAGACAGACACACAGACACGGAACCAAAATTGTTCAGAAAGGTCTAAAACGCAAAACGCGAGTGGAAATTTTGATTTTGGAGAACTTTTTTTTTCGTCCTTGAAAAGTGAAAACAAAGCTTCCGCTACCTTGGTAGACTCGGAAGCAAAATACCTGTGATTACTTTTCTATTCAATTTTATACAAAATACCAATAAATTCGTTACAATTATGCTAATATTTTAATTTTTTCCCCTATCTTACTTCACCCAAATGTTGCTAAAGCTTTTTTAAAAACAAAAATAAAGTTCCCATTGCCAACAAGAGGTTTGTTCCAGCAGAGCCAACCGCGGTTAGCCCAAAAACCACAGCCTTGTAGATCGCGGTTGTGTGACAATCACCGTGGTTCAACCACTGCTGGAACACTCAACAGCTAGCTGGTCGAAAATCGCGTTACTTCTGAGTATGTGTGACTTCAGGTTTCCATACCTGCTTATCATCGCATAGGATGCATAATGAATAAAATACCTTTTCTCATTGCTGTAATCATTTAAAATTCCTAAAAACTGTTTCTTTGATGAGGATGGAAAAAAATATTGTACAGATCCAAAGCAAGCAAAGTCGGAGAGTTAGGTACACCTTTCTACTCAATAAAAACATCAAATTTCTAGCTGATTGATGTTTTTATTGAATAGAAAGGTTTTACTTCATCCTCACTGCCATATCTACGAATAATGCGTTGGTATTTTATGTAAGAAAAACGAAGGTTTTCTTCGAAAAATCCACTTTCTAGCACTCAGAATTATTCGGAAGTATCACCATTGGATTCAGCGTGAAAAATTACATAGGAAATGATACTAAACTCGTCAAGTCATCTTGAGATCGAGAGTGACCATACACCGCGATTTTTTGTAAAACACGTTTTCTTGCATTCAAACTTGATTTACTCTTCCAATTTGAATTTAAAACTAACTTTTAAAACTTGATATACCGTTGGAAAGCTGACAATTTAAGCATATTTTTTCTGAAGAGCGCCCATCGAAATGGACAGGCGTTCAAAGTGAAAACTTCAATTTAAAAAGAATCATATTTCGAAAAAAAAATTGAAGTTTGCTTTTTGATTTGATTTTTTAGAAATGGTTTAATTCCAAAATATTTTGGTTTTACATTAAGCAGCTTGAAAATTAAACGCTCTTTCCTACGATATCCTTTAATTTGAATTTATTTGGTAAATAACAGGAATTATGGCAATTTTAATGACGTAAAGTCGAAAACGCGAAAAAAAACTTCGAAGTGAAAAAAAGGCATTTTGAGTGAGTTAAGAAAAAAATGCCGAGAGACATTTTTTGTTTTTTGACAACAATGTGTATCAAAACAAGAATAAAGTCTTTTCACTACGATAACGAACGTGGCGTTGCTTAATTTAGTACCCTGGTATGAATCAATCTTAGACAACTTTAGCAAATATATGGTACAAATGTTGGAATGACTGGTATTTCCTAGTTTATCACAACAAAGTAATCTGAGTTGCTTGAGGGCAACTCGCAATGGTTTATAAGAACTATCACTGAACTCGAATAAGTCTCTGTCTCAAACACTCCTATCAAACCTATTATTGGCCAATAATAATTACGCCATGTCCTACGTGGACGACTGAAGCGCGCGATCGAGCGACCCGCGCGAGTGAGCGTGCGACCAGCTGATTTCAAACAATGTAAACCGAACGGAGCGTCCAATGTGCCGACGCCCGACGTCGCGATCCGCGCTGAGGTCGCACGCTCGGGTTTGATTTTCAAACTAGTTTGTTTCTGGTCGCGCGCCCGCCTGGTCGCTTTGCCGGGAGGTTATCATTTTCCAGTTTACTGTTTCGTTTGTGTCCATGTTCCACTCATGTTTTCCCTGGAAATGGCTGTAATAATTATTTATAGCGAGCTTCTTATCAGCGAAATTCAAGAAAGGGAAACGTTGTGGAAAGAGTAAAGTGAACAGGAAGACATTTCTGGTGTACAAGAAAACAATACTATTTTGAAATACGAAGGAGGGAATTTGATACACAATTCTTGGCAAAAAGTTGAGATAATTTACTGTAAGTAAATTTTGCAACCTATTTTAAATCTAAATAATAATGTGTATTCAATAAATATACCATTTGGAGTTGAATAGAAAGATACATTTTATTTGTAACCCATCTTGAAATTATATGTTTTGGTATAGGTTTCAAGACATTCGATCTCGGTATAATCCAAAATTGAAGAAACCCGCTGTGGACCAAAATAAATAGAATTGAATACAAAGGGTATACCAGATAATGTGGTCAGTTGATTTTCAAGGAAACGGCGTTAAATTTTCTCTCTCACTAATGTCGAACCCAACTTTTTTTGATTTGGTGAAAAAGCTGCCTGAGCATGCGGGTAGGTCCGCAAGTTTTACATCGGCTGTGTTCATTTCTGGGTTGTTTTTCTATACTAGTATCTCTACTGTAAAAACTGGTCCCTTTACAATCGAATTTAGGGGAGAAATTCGTGTTTGAACGATTCAAATTCACTGCTTGGTTCCCTCATTGAAAAATTGCCGAAATTAGCGTCCTTCTCAACAAATTAGTTGCCGTAAATTAAAAACGCTGCAAATCATTGCTCAAAGGTTTATTATTTTCTGTATAGATCACCCTTCTGTATAGATCACTGGTTCTCCATCAATAGCACCTACCACCATCTGTATTCTCCCTTGACCTTCCCTCTCAAATTTCAACTTCCTGCGTTCAATAGGATTGAAAATGGCTTCGGAGCTCACTCAGCTGATCAGTGATCTGAGGTGTGAAGAAGATCTCTTCGAATGCTGGAGACGCCTGGAAGAGCACTTCCATTCAATAGGATTGAAAATGGCTTCAGAGCTCAATCAGCTGATCAGTGATCTGAAGAGTGAAGAGGCCTTTGAGCAATGATTTGCAGCGTTTTTTACCCACCAACATTTTTTTTACCTACCAACTTTTTTTTACCTACCAGCTAGGTACTACCTACCACACTATACTGGCTTCACACCTTCACAATCAAGTTTATTAGAAAGAACTAAACGCTTCACACTCGATTGGAAAAATAGAAAGCTTCATATGGAAATTTGATTACTGGTTACGCAGAAGGCAAAACTGTATACAAATCGAAGAAATGAACAGCGATCGCATTTTAGTCCGATAAAATTTGAATGGAGATTAGACCTCTTTTGCGATTCACACTCATGATTCTGTTTTATCGAAGGAAAACCTTCAAGTACTCGTAGGGACCGAACGGTTTGTCCTACAGAGCTCCGGGTGGTCTCAAAAATTTTTTAAAATTCAATACTATTTAAAATTGGTGAAAAAACGATACCTTTATTTCGAGAGTTTTCGAGCTCTTGAAAATTGCAACCCTTAATTTTCACCCCTTAGAAGTGACCTACATCAACCAAAAGCTTCGCGGCACAACAAGACCCCAAATGGAGCCCATATACCAAATTTGAACCAAATCGGTCCAGTGTTGCTAAGAAAAGTGCCGCGTACGGCGGACGGACGGAAATTTTTTTATTCGATTTTCGTATTCTACGTACCTTGAAACGTAAAACATCAAATTTTGAGGGGGGGTTAAATTTTTTTTTTCTTGCTCGATTCCAAAGGCTTATTATTGAAAATAATAAACCAAAACCATTGCTGTATTATTCGAATAAAATATGCCGTTCATACTATCGCGAATAACAGAAAATGTACAACTAGAGAAAGATTTTACAACTCAGGACGAAGCTAAGATAACCTCGTAAGGAAGGATTTCAGACGCGTTTTTTGGACGCCTACTGTGGACACTATAGCGGCGCGCGCGCGCTACTTTAGGTCGCTCACACTCGCGGGTCGCTCGATCGCACTCTTTGGTCGTCCACGTAGGACGAGGCCTTAAGTTTGTGTACACTCACGATGCGGTTGGCTTATTAAGGAAGGTTTACTCAGAATAATCAGAAGTAAGTGACGAAAACGTACCAAAACGTGGAGGCAATATGTACAAATGATGCCTATGATGATGGTACACACAGCTCCCACGAAGAGACCGGCGTTAAAGAAGGCTTGAGGCATTGCTAGGATCCCCGTCCCCAAACTCCCTTTGAGCAAGTGGATGAGTGTTTCCATATTTCTGAAATCACAATTCAAATTATTACATTTTCAATAACACTTAATTAGTAAAGTGAATTGATTAGAAGAGAGAAGTCTCCAACATGAAAACGGATTTGTTCAAAGATAAGTTTCAGCAAAATGTCCCTTAGTATTCCTGCATTACTTACTTCAGGATTATCAATGACTACGATTGATGTTAGTTTCTTTCACCCAAGCACAGGATCAGTTGTCCTCAGTAATTTCCAAACCAACATTCCCTCAGCAGCCATCTGCTAAAAATACTCCCAAACATACACATAGGTGTACAGCCACTGATCGCCCTGGCCAAGGCAGACCAACACCACCACTCATGTCTTTTAACTGTGGAGGCTCAAAATAGACTGACCTCTCTCAAACCACAGAAATGTCCAATACCCCCAATGTCTGAGGTAATTGGTGGCACACTCCAGCCTTCACCAGAAATCCTCTAATCTCTTTTCAGCCATACAACAATTACACCCCCCCCCCCCCCCTACTCCAAGTAGTCTTAGCCACTACTCCAGGAGCATCTAGGGAGAGTCAGTCGCCCGATGTGATGTAGGCGAATCCTGAAGCCTGGTTCAGTAGAACGAATTGATGAGGTGGGAGTAAGCTTCGCAGATGTCAACTAACTAATTTGAATGAATGAATGAATGAATGTTTTTATTGTATAAAGCCAAAGGCCATTACAAGGGTCCCCTGATGAAGGAAATAAATTTTCCGAAAGCTCGGTAATAACAGCGTTTGTTGGATGACCCCATTCCCGATACTTGACAGTTTGTGCATGCCGTGGGTTGATAAACACAACATCTTGTTTCTTCCATTGTTAGAGTTGTTTCACCCAGGAATCTTCCTCGTTCAACCCGGAACACTGCACACTCGCCAACCAAGTGGCAGAGGGTGTCAGGTGATCCAAGGTTGCACACCTGGCACAGACGAGTATTGGAGAAGGAACTTGTCAGGCGATCGAGTGTCAGGCGGCCCATTCTGTCTCCAATGGTTCTGACTTGGACCAGCGAGCGTTTGACGGAGAAAGAGAGCTCTATATCAAGGTAGCCACTGCACTGACCAGTAAGGGCATTGGGGTTGCGAGGTAGGTGGTTGTATCGTGATTGGTTGGCTGACTCCACATCCTTTTCCATGAGATCTTTTTCAATATTTGTTAGGAACTTTGTCCTCAATTCCTTGAGTTTCCCACCAACTGGCCCCATACAAAATCCACAGTTAGCTTTTTCGAACAAGTTTGTAGTTGTAGCACCCAGTTATATCTGTGATCAGAGGCGTGGTGGGCAAGCTCCACAAGTCGGTCGAAACAGATCCGCGGCAGTCTTTGGACATCCATAGCCATTAGTTTGGCCCACCAGTCAAACATGTTCCTAGCAACTGAGAGTTCCATGGGTGCGAGGCCGAGCTCTATGCGCACCAAGCAGTCTGGTATTGAACTAACTAATTTGAAAATTAGATATTTTACAGATTACCGACAGAGCTACCTACTTTGATAAATTTCATCAAACAAACAAACTTCCATCGTTTGTTTACAACTCGATCTCACCCAAACATTGTTTCCGAACCATTGTGTTTTGCTTTTCTGTGATTGTGTTTTGCTTTCTGGAGAGATGAATCAAACTGATTAAATGAAAATTCAATAGGTAGATCATGTGTGAGATAAAAACATATTGTTTAGTAATGCATGCATTCCAGCAGACGTCCCATTGGATAAGCATTAGGTCAATTATTACAAGTTAGTAAGCGATAAAACTGTTCACTCGATGTAATTTATTTAGTATTTAGGCAAGAAATAGTGGTCTCCCCCCTCACCCTAATCCACCACAACATTTCTAGCGGCATGGGAGCCTCGAATTTGAAGAGCATTTTAAAATCCATGATCTAAGATATCCAACAGGCGGATACGAGTTCACCCCCCTCCCCCCACACATCGGCCAATGGTGCCGCTTTGGTGCCAGAGTGGTATGGTGCCAGAGTGGCACCAATAATAGTGGCAGAGTGGCAGTAATACTTCGTAATGTTGAAGTTTCATCTATTTGTTATGGTAGGCAGTCCGAAGTTCATTTCTGTATTCAAGGTGAAACACACAAAAAAACAAAAAACTCGAAATAGTATGCAGTTTACAGTGTCCTGGCACCATGGTGGCACACTATTGGTTCCATGGTGGTACAGAGAATAATTGATGTGAATCTCAGTAAGAATATTCCCTTTGATAACAGCTGAAGACGTCTGCGTTACCAAAAATGGCAGTTGGATAAAAATTCAACATGAGAAGGTTGTTTACTTACTTAGCTACCCTTACTCCTGTTTTGTATTGCACTATCGACGCATGTTGTAACACTAACTGGTTCATTTGAGTATGAACCCATATCACAAACTCACATCATGATCTAGACAATTCTACATTCAATATGCCATAAATGGAATATAAGATTAATTAGATATTATGTAATCAAAGATTGATCACGTATAATTAGATAAATAACTATTAGATAGGTACTATCTAATCAAGAGATGGTTTGTTGGTATCCCAACATTTCGCACGGGGATTCACACTTATTGTCACTCTCTCATCCTCCTTCATACGACAGCAGTGACCTACTACCTAATAGTTTTGGTACACATGCATTACCTCAATGATAGGTACCCACTCTCATTCCTATTTTGTATTGCACTATCGACCCATGTTGTAATACTAACCAGATGGAAGTGGAATCTACTTGTGTATGTTTGTCTCTGCAGATGGGGGAAGCTAAGGAAAGTTGAAGCCAACTGTCTTTGAAAAAATACAAAAATAGTAAAATAAAAAACTTTTTAACAAAAAAACGGACCGACCTCAAAACTGATGATGGCATCCCACTAAAAAGGGAAAAATAATAACGACAACTTATTCAGATAGGTTGGTAGGTAGTTACGCATTGAAGTCGCCGCCGTGCCCATCTTGATTAGATAGTATCTAAAAGTTATTTATCTAATTATACGTGATCAATCTTTGATTACATAATATCTAATTAATCTTATATTCCATTTATGGCATATTGAATGTAGAATTGTCTAGATCATGATGTGAGTTTGTGATATGGGTTCATACTCAAATGAACCAGTTAGTGTTACAACATGCGTCGATAGTGCAATACAAAACAGGAGTAAGGGTAGCTAAGTAAGTAAACAACCTTCTCATGTTGAATTTTTATCCAACTGCCATTTTTGGTGACACAGACGTCTTCAGCTGTTATCAAAGGAAATATTCTTACTGAGATTCACATCAATTATTCTCTGTACCACCATGGAACCAATAGTGCCACCATGGTGCCAAGACACTGTAAACTGCATACTATTTCGAGTTTTTTGTTTTTTTGTGTGTTTCACCTTGAATACAGAAATGAACTTCGGACTGCCTACCATAACAAATAGATGAAACTTCAACATTACGAAGTATTACTGCCACTCTGCCACTATTATTGGTGCCACTCTGGCACCATACCACTCTGGCACCAAAGCGGCACCATTGGCCGATGTGTGGGGGGAGGGGGGTGAACTCGTATCCGCCTGTTGGGTATTTTAGATCATGGATTTTAAAATGCTCTTCAAATTCGAGGCTCCCATGCCGCTAGAAATGTTGTGGTGGATAAGGGTGAGGGGGGAGACCACTATTTCTTGCCTAAATACTAAATAAATTACATCGAGTGAACAGTTTTATCGCTTACTAACTTGTAATAATTGACCTAATGCTTATCCAATGAGACGTCCACTGGAATGCATGCATTACTAAACAATATGTTTTATCTCACACATGATCTACCTATTGAATTTTCATTGAATCAGTTTGATTCATCTCTCCAGAAAGCAAAACACAACCACAGAAAAGCAAAACACAATGGTTCGGAAACAATGTTTGGGTGAGATCGAGTTGTAAACAAACGATGGAAGTTTGTTTGTTTGATGAAATTTATCAAAGTAGGTAGCTCTGTCGGTAATCTGTAAAATATCTAATTTTCAAATTAGTTAGTTCAATACCAGACTGCTTGGTGCGCATAGAGCTCGGCCTCGCACCCATGGAACTCTCAGTTGCTAGGAACATGTTTGACTGGTGGGCCAAACTAATGGCTATGGATGTCCAAAGACTGCCGCGGATCTGTTTCGACCGACTTGTGGAGCTTGCCCACCACGCCTCTGATCACAGATATAACTGGGTGCTACAACTACAAACTTGTTCGAAAAAGCTAACTGTGGATTTTGTATGGGGCCAGTTGGTGGGAAACTCAAGGAATTGAGGACAAAGTTCCTAACAAATATTGAAAAAGATCTCAGGGAAAAGGATGTGGAGTCAGCCAACCAATCACGATACAACCACCTACCCCGCAACCCCAACGCCCTTACTGGTCAGTGCAGTGGCTACCTTGATATAGAGCTCTCTTTCTCCGTCAAACGTTCGCTGGTCCAAGTCTGAACCATTAGAGACAGAATGGGCCGCCTGACACTCGATCGCCTGACAAGTTCCTTCTCCAACACTCGTCTGTGCCAGGTGTGCAACCTTGGATCACCAGACACCCTCTGCCACTTGGTTGGCGAGTGTGAGTGTGGTCAAGCGGCATTTCTTGAAAGTAGGCTTACCTCGATTTTACCACTCTCTAATTTCTAAGTTTGGCTGTTTAGTTGTTATTTCTTTTTAGACACACATCAAGTTCACCACTAGTGCATTCAAATCAATTGTAAAACTCAAAAATAAATGTTCTCGAGTCGACTAAGTCCATGTACATCGCTACATTGTAATCTTAGGATAACTGCAAGTTAGAGGAGCGATGGTAATGCGGTTGCGAGCGTGATGACCTATAGGATATCATAAATGGTAGTTTGTTAAAGTGGCGGTAGGTAGCGCTGAAACACGACAACACTTTCTGGGGGCTAGACTCTCCATATCAGTCCGCTGTTGTGATGACAACTCAGTAACATCGTTGACACACTTTACCGAGAATGGGGTAGTATTTCAGTCAATTTTTTATATTTTTCTTTTCGAAAGAGTATGGCTCAGGAATAACGGTAATCGGGTCTGTTCGTCGAGAAAATGTTTTTAAAAAATCAAAGAAGCTAAGGAAAGTTGAAGCCAACTGTCTTTGAAAAAATACAAAAATAGTAAAATAAAAAACTTTTTAACAAAAAAAAACGGGCCAACCTCAAAACTGATGATGGCATCCCACTAAAAAGGAAAAAATAATAACGACAACTTATTCAGATAGGTTGGTAGGTAGTTACGCATTAGCCCTTCAGGGGTCGAGCTGGGAGGTCGCCCGTGTTGCTGCTGGTCTTGATTTTGTCAGGCAGCAGTTAGCATGGTGCGACCGAGCAACACCATCCGCTCCAAAACCCAGTTCGTCTGCTGAGTTTGCTGCTGCCCTGCATGAGTCAGTAGATGGTAAAGAACTCCGACAGTGCTCCGAAAGCCTTATCTCATCCCAATGGGTGGATTGGGCTTCGGAGGGCATTGGGGCCCGCGACTACCGGAACTTCCACGCCGTCCGCGCGGCAACACTGCCAACAGCGGTACGGTGTTCTAGGGGTAGTCGTGGGATGACAGATACCCTTTGCCGTGCCTGTCGGAGTGGAAATGAACACCTGTATCATGTAGTGCAGCAGTGTCCACGAACTCATGGGGGCCGCATTCTACGTCATGATGCGGTCGCCAAGCAGATAGCAGGTGCCTTGTCATCCAGCGGCTGGGATGTTGAAAGGGAGAGATTATACCACATGCCAAGTGACCAGGGCAAGAAGCCTGACATTGTTGCCGTCAAGCCCGACAGGTCTTGCATTATCCTGGATGTCCAGGTTGTTAATGGCAGCATGGACATGGAGCAGACCTGGCGGGCTAAGATAAGAAAGTATGATAGAGATGATTTACGGCAAGCAGTGTCAGAGCTAAAAGGAGTGGAACCCAACAACATCAGGGTGATGGCTGCAACCTTGTCGTGGCGCGGAGTGTGGTGCGGGAAAAGTGCCACGGAGTTGCGCGAGTTGGGCATCTCGGTGGGCGTACTCCGTGGTGTCACCAGACGCGTCCTGCTCGGCTCATATCTTAACTGGTGGTCTTTTTATAGAGGCACTTCCCTTCATCCCTCTCTCCCACCACCACCTTCCTCATCTTCCCTCATCCCTAGGGCCGGCGTCGGGTGAGTCCTGGGCGTTCTCCCCAATATTTTTGATTTATTTATTTATTTAATTTTAAGGCGTGCCCCCTCCGTCACAGAGACCTATGGTCTCGAGGGGAGATTATTTCAAAAAAAAAAAAAAAAAAAAAAAAAAATCGCCGCCGTGCCCATCTGCAGAGACAAACATACACAATTAGATTCCACTTCCATCTGGTTAGTATTACAACATGGGTCGATAGTGCAATACAAAACAGGAATGAGAGTGGGTACCTATCATTGAGGTAATGCATGTGTACCAAAACTATTAGGTAGTAGGTCACTGCTGTCGTATGAAGGAGGATGAGAGAGTGACAATAAGTGTGAATCCCCGTGCCAAATGTTGGGATTCCAACAAACCATCTCTTGATTAGATAGTATCTAATAGTTATTTATCTAATTATACGTGATCAATCTCTGATTACATAATATCTAATTAATCTTATATTCCATGTATGGCATATTGAATGTAGAATTGTCTAGATCATGATGTGAGTTTGTGATATGGGTAGGGGTAGCTAAGTAAGTAAACAACCTTCTCATGTTGAGTTTTTATCCAACTGCCATTTTTGGTGACGCAGACGTCTTCAGCTGTTATCAAAGGAAATATTCTTACTGAGATTCACACTTATTGTCACTCTCTCATCCTCCTTCATACGACAGCAGTGACCTACTACCTAATAGTTTTGGTATACATGCATTACCTCAATGATAGCTACCCACTCTCATTCCTGTTTTGTATTGCACTATCGACCCATGTTGTAATACTAACCAGATGGAAGTGGAATCTACTTGTGTATGTTTGTCTCTGCAGATGGGCACGGCGGCGACTTCAATGCGTAACTACCTACCAACCTATCTGAATAAGTTGTCGTTATTATTTTTTCCTTTTTAGTGGGATGCCATCATCAGTTTTGAGGTCAGTCCGTTTTTTTGTTAAAAAGTTTTTTATTTTACTATTTTTGTATTTTAGTATTCTTTTATTTTTTACTTTTTAGTGATTTATTATATTTTATTTTAAAATTTAATTTTTTTAATCATTTGTTTTAATTTTTAACTTATTAATTTTTTCGAGTTTAATTATTTTAATTTTACATAACTTACCTACTACCAAGTACTTTTGTTTAAATTTTTAAATCATTCGTTTTCATTTTTAACTTATTAATTTTTTCGACTTTTATCATTTAAATTTTTTTTTTAATTTTACATAATTTACCTACAACCAAGTACTTTTGTTTAAAGTCGGTATTCTTTGAGTTACCGACCGTCAACCTTTTTTCTACATTTTTCGCTATTTTTCTTTTTTAAATCTTTTACTTGTATTTTTTAATTACTAATGTTTTTTTTTACTGTGGAATTAATTATTACTTTTTGAGGTTTTTTTATGAAGGTAGTAGGTAACTTTATTGTTTAATTTTTACATTTCATTTTAGTACCTATACCTACAGTATTATTGTTTAAAGTAGTTATTAGTGAGTCCAAAAAATTATTTAACATATTGTTTAGTAATGCATGCATTCCTGTTGGTGAGCGAAAAAACACGCATTGTTATTTCGCTTCCTCCTGCACCAAACTGTTTCACTCAACGTAAATGACACGGGGGCGATGATATCCGTAGAGGAGTATCTACACTCAAATCCGCGCAATCCCAGAAAATACCATCAAAATCGGATGGAAAATGTAGAAAGTATAGCTCTTACAGGGAATTCACGTTTGCGCATGCGCAGTGGCTATTATCAGTTCCTTGGCAATGCTTTTCATCTGGGACCATCTATATGCCAATTTGCATGATCTCTGAGAATTTTCTTGAAATCGGATGGAAAATGTGGAAATGATGGCTGCTACAAGGAAATTATCGTTTGCACATGCGCAGCGGCTATCAGTCCGGGGGCAATGATTTTCATAGGGGACCATCTACACGCCAACTCGTACAATCTCTGAAAATTTCATCGGGGTCGGACTTGAACTTCATATTTTAGCCCGCTGCAACATGTTTTGGATGATGAGAAGGCTATGTGCTAGACCCACTTGGTAGTCTACCGGAATATGATGGTTATCGGAAACCCCCCTCATAAAGCATCTCATTTTTTGTGAAGCTTAGAATCGGACCTTAAATTTGAATGTACACAAACATGTACAAAAAATGTACAATCAGTCGGGAAACTCGTCTTTCAATGAAATGTTAAAGTTAATTTCAAAATTGAGTTCAATATCATTTTTTGAAATTAAAAATTTGCTTCACAATCCACTTCATCTTGAAGAAATAAGCGTTTCACTCTAAATAGGGAGAATGGTCCCCAATGAATGAGAGGGTGGGTCCCCCTTGAATTTGTTGAGGGCGGCAGGCATCTGAGAATATGCCGGAGGGGACGGGCGGGTTGGCGGGGACGAGTGGGTGGGCGGGGGGGTGGGCGGGTGGCTTCGAAGAGTCGGGGGGGGGGGGAGGATGCGGAACAATCTTCCCGAAAACCACGTTTTTTAACTATTTTCACAAAATTTCGATACTTTTAACAAAGCAAAATGAAATCTGATTGAAACGGGACCACTATGGATACTTGTAGAACACTTTTCAAAAAGAATCAGGCAGATTGGTGCCCAAATAAAAAAATGCTAGTGGTACAAACATACAGAAAAAAAAAAAATCGTCGTCCCATGACACACTGAACTGTATACCTCCTTCCTTCAGCGCGGCTTCGCCGCGCATGAAGTCGGTTAAAAAGTATCCATGCACAGAGAGGAGATGAAACCCTTGGAGGACCTCTTGGATACTACAAAATACTACTCACACACGCGCGTGTGCATTTGTGGCCCACCTTTTTTTCAAACATGTGATCTCTAATTAATTTTTCTACCACATGTTATAGTATCATTGGGCTTAAAGTTGGAGTATATAGGTTTTCAAGGGTGCTGAATCCAAATTTGAGGTAAAAAACCTGAATTTCCGACCCACTGAAATACCCCATTCTAGTAGTTTTGCCTTGCTGATTTTCCGCGAGTGTTTTGCCTGATTTTGCGAGTTCCCTATTGCGAGAATCTGGATGACGATTCTTACTTACTTTCATTTCATCAAATTCAAAATTTGTAAGCTCTGTAGAATTGATAACTACTTGGCGTAGTAATTTTATTGATTTATTTTGTATTCCATCTCAAGATGTGATTGTTAAGTACCTAATTTAATTGTGTTGTATTGTATCTGAACTAAATTATTAATTATTTCAAAATTTTCGGTTGAGAACAACGTAATGTACTATGTTATCAATGATCGGAAGTTCCCTACTTCATGTAGGTACATATCAATGAATGTTTTTGTAATAAATTTCTTTTCAATTTAAATGTTTTCCTGTTAGTTTAATACCTCAATTAATCTAGAAATATTAGGGTTGGGAGAAAATTGTGGGTTAATAATAATCTAACTAGCAAACCTTTTGGGATCAGATGTGTTCAGATTTTGGTTTTATGTTTTAGTTTTATCAGATTATTCTACTGTCTTTCTCCTGGATAAGAAAATTTGATACAGCAAAGCTTTTTCATCGCATACGATTGTCTATAAACGCAGAATTTTATGCTCTACAACTTCTCTTTTGAACGAAAAATTTAATGAGTACTAGGTACCTACTTCATCGATTTTGAAATGGTTTCTTCCTCTTTTGGGAAAATTTTCTAACAAGACAAAGAGTGAATTTTCAAATGAAAGGTTGTTCTGAAAGGTTGTTCAGCTCACCAGTAAATGAGGGAGCTGCTTATCTGTCTAGTCAGATCCTAGTCTAGTCTATTGTTTCTGAGTCTACTACGGTAACGGAAGCATTGTTTTCACTTTTCAAGGTTTAAGAAAAAAGTCCACCTAAATCATAATTACTGCTTAATCTGAAGCTTATCCAATGGAGTGCTTGCATTACTAAATATTTTTCACTAGTGGACCGAATAAAATTTATTAATAAATTGTATTAGTAAAGAAAAAATATTTCTGACTGTGCTATTAGAGCTTTCCTTACTTCTAGGCAATGTGAATTTCGGAAAACTAGGTAAATTCCTATGTCGTAAATAACTGAATTTTTGAGAAGAATCGCTATGTTCAAAACAACTACATTCTATCTAAAATGTCGTTAGACCCTCAGGTTGTTGGAAGTTCAATCAATGATGATCCCCCATATTACACCGATTTTTTCGATGCGGTTATTGAAGGATGATTTGATTTCTGGGAATTTAATGGCAGAAAAATCATGAAGACATTGGTACATAGTTTTGCAGATATATATCTATATCTATATCTAGATATTGACTATAATATATTGTCAAAATACACTCACGGTACAACCATTCATTTTTAGGATGTCCCACAGTAAGACTTGGGTGTCCTTAAGCGATCGATCTGAGGTAAAGTGGGACAACACTCAACAGAAAAAAATAACCACACAGTAATCCGTTGTAGACCATTCTGAATCCAAATCTGCGAAAAAAACCATGGGTGTATGTCTGTGTGTGTGTAACAAAATCTTGTAACGTCTGCACAGGCCTTAGTTCACAACTGATTTTCCTGGTTCTTTTTTGTTCGACGCGCAAAACTATCTAGTTGTGCACTACGTCGCCGGAATTTAGAATTTTGCTCTTTATGGGTGGGAAAGGGGGGGTTAATGCTCAAAAAACGTGCGTTTGCGGGCATAATGTTGTGTACTCTGCCCAGGCCTCAATTTCCAACCGATTTTCGTGGTTCTTGATTTGTTCGACGCGGAAAACAATCTACTTGTGCATTACGTCGCCGGAATTTAGAATTTTACTTTTTAATGGGGGGGAAAGGAGGTTAATGCTCAAAAAACGTGCGTTTGCGGGCATAATGTTGTGTACTCTGCCCAGACCTCAATTTCCAACCGATTTTCGAGGTTCTTGTTTTGTTCGACTCAGAAATCTCCCAAATTGCTCATTATTTCACCGGAGTATCAAAATTAGCATAGGGAGGGGGCGAGTGGGGGGATAATATTCGCAAAATATCCGATTTTTCAATATTTACGTATCATCGATAGCCTTTCAAAAAGTCAGTCTTCAGATAGGAAGGTATTTTATAGTTTTATTTAGATTACAACATTATTTGAAAGAACCCCATAACACATGGTTAACTACGAGTAGCACTAAATCAGAATCTTATATAATCACCGCGTCATAAAAAAATATCTCATAGGTTAGGTACACCAGGTTACACGATCCTTAGTTCCGTATCATCGGTATCCATGCTGTCGTCCCAGATTTCGTTAGCTTTTTTGGCTAGTTAGTCCATGGCTAAAACACATTCTGTGTTAAAAGTTCATGAACTGGAAGAGCTGGAACGCGGTAAGTATACAGGGTGTCCCATGTTGAGGACCGAAAAACTTCGGGAGTCGATTCTACTACTAATTTTAGTAAGAAAGTGTCTCTTAGCAATTTTTCGTTGGACGCTTAGTTTCCGAGTTATTTTAATTTTAAGATTTGTTTCGTGTTTTCGACCTTAAGCCATAAAAATGAGTATAACTCGCTTAATTTACGAGCAATTCAAAATCTAATTACACCGTTGGATAGGGCGTTAAATTTTCCATCTTTCTGGTGGTTATACAACATTTTTTGTAAGGTCGTAATGGGTGAAAAATCAACTTGTAAAGTCATTTTTGTAAAATTGTCAAAATTTCCTACTTTTTCTTTTGATTGTTAAGACTTTACTTCCACATGATTTTTCACGTACCTCTACATCAAATACTGCGGAAAGATTTCAGCTTTCCAATGGTATAATTTGTTTTAATTTTACTCCGCTAATTAGGGGTGAAAAATACGTTTGAATGCTAAAAAACGTGGTTGCGCTCATGGAAATCAAGGTTTTCTGGTTCGTTGGGCCTCGGGCAGGTTCGACGAATTGGGGGTGGAATTCCACGTCATTTTCAACGCTATTAGACTGATTCCATCACCGCTGGTACGTGAAAGCTCAGAATTGAATTTTGGTAGGTCCGAATCTTTCTTATTTTTTTTTTATTTATTGGTATTTATGCACGAATTGAATGTTCGATTCTCGCAACTCCCCTTGCACGTTATTCTACAGAATTAAATCATGAAATAATTGTGATTCAAATCGTGTGTTTCATATCGTGTTTGTGTTGTTGTCTTTCTTGATTAGCTTCAAGGAAAGTGTTGGTATTCGAAACTTACGTCTCACGTTGTTTTCAAGAGGAAGGTCCTTAGATGTTTACAGTGAGGTCTGATAAAGAAGTTGAAGGAAGCAGGAAAAGGCATGCGGTCTCACCTTCATGTTCTGATGAATAAGCCTAAGCCTTTATTTCATTTATTTACACCGATCAGTCGCAATGGCCCCATTCACTAATGTCGAATACAGAGACATGCTTTTCATATACGGTTTCTGCAACGGTAACGCTTTAGCTGCACAGCGTTACTTTCTCTAAAATATCATTATTTATCTTTATTTTTTATTCCACACCTACACGCAATTCTTTATGAAATATCTCTTTTTTCATACAATCGAGAAAGTTGCGAGAATTGAACATTTAATTCGTGCATAAATACCAAGTAAATTAAAAAAAAAAAGATTCGGACCTACCAAAATTCAATGCTGAGCTTTCACATACCAACGGTGATGGAATCAGTCTAATAGCGTTGAAAATTACGTGGAATTCCACCCCCAATTCGTCGAACCTGCCCGAGGCCCAACGAACCAGAAACCTTGATTTCCATGAGCGCAACCACGTTTTTCAGCATTCAAACGTATTTTTCACCCCCAATTAGCGGAGTAAAATTAAAACAAATTATACCATTGGAAAGCTGAAATCTTTCCGCAGTTTTTGATGTAGAGGTACGTGAAAAATCATGTGGAAGTGAAGCCTTAACAATCAAAAGAAAAAGTAGGAAATTTTGACAATTTTACAAAAATGACTTTACAAGTTGATTTTTCACCCATTACGACCTTACAAAAAATGTTGTATAACCATCAGAAAGATGGCAAATTTAACGCCCTATCCAACGGTGTAATTAGATTTTGAATTGCTCGTAAATTAAGCGAGTTATGGTCATTTATATGGCTTAAGGTCGAAAACACGAAAAAAAGCTCAAAATTAAAATAACTCGGAAATTAAGCGTCTAACGAAAAATTGCTATATGACACTTTCTTACTAGAATTAGTTGTAGAATCGACTCCCGAAGTTTTTCGGTCCTTAACATGGGACACCCTGGTATCTGTATGAGTTCTCGAAACTAACATGCAAAGGTTGTGCGAAGGTTGGGTGTGAGAAAGTTCGTGAACTGAGTCGCTGGATTAGACGTCTTTGGTGATTCACATTCGTGATTCTGTTTTATCGAAGGAAACCCCTTAAGTTCTCTATACTATCTTGAATTGGTGAAAAAACAAACCATGTATTTCGAGAGTTTTCGAGCTTGAACATTTCAACTATAATTTTTTTCATTTTTTCCCCCGGATTTTTTTTCAAATTCGATTTTCGGATTCTACGTGCCTTGAAACGTAAAGCATCAAATTTTGAGGGGGATTGAAATACTTTTTTTCTTGCTCGATTCAAATGGTTCGTTATTGAAAATAATAAACCAAAGTTGGTAGGCACTTACGTGGTGGGATGTTCAAGCTGTCTGTGAATGTGGGGATCATAGTCTTCTCCACTCTCCAAGCTAGTTGGGCTTCCTCCTCCATTTTTCCTACGGAAAAACAAATGTCAATGAATCTGTTGATCAAGTCGTACATAATTTCCAAAACTCAAGCCCTTGCAACTGAAAAGCTTGAGAATATGAGTCCCATCACTGTAATTATCACTTGATAAAACGTTTATTTACAACAAAAACAGGACTAACCAACATGGGGAGAACAACAAGGACGACACAGGGCTGCCAACACAACATCACATAAATCTACCCTCCAAAAGGTCTGCAAAATGTCTACAAAAGGTCCATAAAAGATGTATTTTTTTTAGTATAAAATTATTTAAGTACAAATAATTCGAAATAATAGAACTGTAATGAAAAACAAAAAATTAACATTGTCCATAATACACAATGGAGGTAGAACAAGGAGTTGGATACCAAAAACTTGTCTTGAGATCGAGGGTGACCTCAAGATGGGCATCGTTATAAAAGTATCGATATTTTGTATCGATACTGTATCGTATCCGAGTATCGATATCCCAATTATCGTTGGGCATGAGTATCGATATTTTAAAATATCGAGTATCGATACTTCAGTGTCACAAACTATCAATATCATCCAATTTTCTCAAGAAAAATAATTTTTTCAACAACTTTTATTCATTTTGACAGTTTCATGTCTTTGCTTTGGCACATGAAATGAAAAATCGTCACGAAAACTAAGCAAATCTTGACCACGCGACCAATAAATAAAATAGACTCACTGTGTTGCGTAGAGAACAATCAACAACCTTACATTTTATTAATAAATGCGTTAATGCAACACGAACTTCTCAATTACAACTGGGTACCCCAAAAATCAATTATTACTCCACTGCTTAAATCATTTTTATTAGTGAGTTATGCAGTTATTGGTGTATTTTCTGAGAGTTTACCCCACCCTCCAGCCAATGGTCGTCCATACACAGCATTGGTTATTTCAAATCATCCTGTTCTATTTATTAATTTAATTTAATTCTGATAGAAAAAAACACTATTGAACATTGTCGAAGTTAAACAGGTGGACAAGGACACCAGCAGTTGCCAAAACATAGGGAATTTACCTAAAGTTCAAATTGGTATGCCAAAAGTTTTTATCATTTCGAAAAAAAATTAACTCAAATTTTCACGTTTTCAGGGAAAGTACAAAAAATGCAAAGTAGTACGAGACGTTTTCTTACAAAGTGTAATGGCCCATAGTTGTACAAATTTCCAGCGTTTTTTTTTTTGTTTCCAAACGCAGGAGAGGTATTGTATAAAAATTAAAAGAGCGTTTGAGTAAAAAACTTTAATGGAGATGAAAAAAGCATTTTACACCAGAATACATAGATGAAAACAAAATTTGTTTTCATCTATGTATTCTGGTGTAAAATGCTTTTTTCATCTCCATTAAAGTTTTTTACTCAAACGCTCTTTTAATTTCATTTAATGATAATGGATTGTGAATGTAGGAAGGAATCAACCAAAATCACATAGGTACCTAAACGAATGGTAACATTGATTTGAATTCAGGAAAGCAAATTTAAAGACGTTTTACAAATTTACCACATAATTTCATTTAGGTAAACAAAACATGGCTAGTAATTTTGTAATGGAGCCAAGATCCCTAGCTCTCCATGTACCACTAATCAAACAACCACTTCCATACAACTTCCATGCAAGTACAACGTCAACCGAAATACCAATGTCCGCCACCCACTGTCAGAGACACCGAGCGCGCCAACGGCCTAGAACCTTCCACCGCCGAAAAGCAAGATGGCCGAGGGCATATAAGGGCCTGCCCCCTCCCTCGCGCCTCAGTCTGTCAGCCACGCGTCTCGATTGTAGTCGAACCCAACTAACAAGACTCATCCCCTCTAACTTCTGTGTCGGTGAACGAACTGAGAACCCGTGAGTGAGTGCATCTTCGGAACATTTCACCAATAGACGTTCTACTGAATTCCGCCAGTCGGATCTCTTGTGTTTTCTCCCGAATAGCCAAGGCGCGGGACACAAGAATCTGCCGCCCATCTCCATAACGCCGCAAGAACCGGTAAGCCGTTCAACACCCGGACCGAGGCAAGTCTGCCCCGATCCCAGGCATCCCCCACAAGCCTTACGCAGAAGAGGCCCTGGACGCAACAAACCTGCTACGGAGATTCGCATCTGGATCCAAGCTCGGCAAAAGGGTGAGCACCATTCCCTCAACCACGTAAGCGCTTTCTCTCAATAAAACCTGGCAAATTTCCCCTTATAAACATAACGCCCCTGTAAAAGTAACTAGAGAAGAGAATAAGAAATTGTGAAAGAAAGTTGTAGTAGAAAAGTAAATCGTAAGCAAAGTAACGTTGTAATTGTAAAAGTCTATATGAAAGAAGTTGTATTTCAGTCAACAAAGCAATAAGTATAATTATAAACAAACGTAATAAAATAAGTCATATATGTATAATTTTGCAAAGTCAAATTTCTAAGTCATAATCTTTTTAGTCAAGACGCTAAGTAATTGCGAGTTTCGTGCAACGCTTCTAAGGACAAGTGTGAATTATATTGAAGATATATTTTTAAATACAATATATTTTCTTGCCGTGGTTCCTTCTGAACCCACGAAAATCCGCTTCACGGTAACAAACTTATACAATTTTATGAATGAAAACCCTACGTGTTTTTCTTGCAATTTGTGTTCTTCATTTCAGAAGGTGGAACCTTTCCAACTCAAACGGACTCAGGTATTTTGCAATTAGTAATCTTTGGGTATTCCCTGAGGTCAACACTCGACCCAGGTGGTGGCAGCAACCCTAGGCATCCCTCAGGTAGAACCTTCTTATCCTCTGAGCCCTTTGGTCCAAGATAACCCTCTACCTGGAGATCCCTAGCCTCACATAATTAAAGTTTTCAACTATTTCTTGAAGGTATTAGGATAACGCATAAAAGTAACAAACGAGATTTGACGTCGAATTACAAACTGTGATCCTAGCGCTTGCGGCAGTTGTGCAAAGCAATTATCATAACATCAACAAACAGATCTTCTTGTCCTTTCATTTTGAGTTTTTCTTTTAACAACACCTTTTTTGTTTTTGATCCCATTTTTCCGTTTGTTTTTTTAGTTTTTATTCTGTTCGAAGTGTGTTTTTCCCTCGATTAAAATTTAATGAGTGGAGCTTGTCGCAAAAGGCGAGCTAGAAGTAGGGAATGGGTACAACGTCGGAGTGGGGGTAGCCCAAGGGAGGCTAGGTGAAGTGCTCCGAGGCTAGAAGAGTCTAATGCGTAACGGGAGCATGTCTTAGCCGTGAGCTAACCGGCCAAAATGGTGTCGAAATTGTGTTGGAGTTAGCTACGAAAAAGCAACCTACCCTATTTTGCAATGATTTCCACTTGCAACCAAGTCGTTGCTACTGATCTTTATCTTCGTCATTCGTGTTTATAGAAAAATATTTCACCATTCGTTGGAAAGCCCTAAATTTATGCATAAATAGTATACCTACTGCCAAAACCACTCTAATTATGGAAGAAACTGAGATATACCCCTGAGTTGAAAGAACTGTAAACAACATTCGCGGTAGGTAAGAGTTTGTTACACATCAACAAACAATAGAGAGTTACAGCGGGCCAAGATACGTGATAAACGCAAGACGCACATTGAAAACGCGAGCCTCGCGTATGACGTGACGCTCAAAGAAGATGGTTGATTCGGCCCTCTCGCGTCTTCAATGTGAAAGTCGCGTTAACTCTCGGAATAAAGGTATTGTTTTTTCACCAATTTGAGATAGTATTGGATTTTCAGAATCGATTGAGGCCACCCGGAGTCTGTAGCACAAACCGTTCGCTCCCTACGAGAACTTAATTTGTTGTAAACATCATTGAAAACAAAAGTACTAACACGGAGTAATTAGACAACATTTTCAAAATAGATTCTTATTTCACTCAAAAGTACTTTTTTCACAAACCAAGGAATTACGGTCATTTAAAGACATGATTTTCAATAGAGTGCCTGTGAAAGATGGTGTGCTATTTTAAACGAATTTCGCTGAGGGCAAGCAAGCACTTCGTCTCAACGAGGTTATAAAAAATAATGCAGAGTACCTACCCGTCGTTTCTCTTTGAACAGAGGAGCGATGGAGTTGCAGTCGAGATACACTATGCAATTGCCTGCAGGCCGTCACACCAACAGGCGAGCATCCTGTCACAAACGTATAGAAATAATAAAGAGCACGCCCCTAGCGGCCGAAGCAGGCAACAGTATTTGAATATGTCAGTACAGTTCAGTGAGTCAGTACAGTCTGAAAGTGCATTAAGTAAGGAAGTCGCGCATCGAACCTACCATCATCTACCTCATGTAAGTGATATTATGTACCTAAGCAATATTATATAAATGCTATAAAATCATTCCGACTCAATATTAAACAGTAGTAGGTACTTTCAGATTTCATAAGCTGTCGATATTCCTCCAGCTTAGTACCTATTCAGAAGCTGTCAAAATTCCTCCAGCTTAATACCTATTCAGAAGCTGTCGAAATTCCTCCAGCTTATTACATATTCAGGAGCTGTCGAAATTCCTCCAGCTTAATACCTATTCAGAAGCTGTCGAAATTCCTCCAGCTTATTACATATTCAGGAGCTGTCGAAATTCCTCCAGCTATTTATCAGTCATTCAGAATTTAGCAGCTGTCGATACTCCTCCAGCTTAGTAACTATTCATAAGCCGTCGAAACTCCTCCAGCTTAGTAACCATTCATAAGCTGTCGATACTCCTCCAGCTTAGTAACTATTCAGAAGCTGTTGATATTCCTCCAGCTTAGGAAATAAGTATACATTTATGTATACTTATTTCCTAAGCTGGAGGAATATCATAGCGTCCGAATAGTTACTAAGCTGGAGGAGTATCGACAGCTTATAAGCTGTCGATACTCCTCCAGCTTAGTAACTATTCGGACGCTGTAGAAATTCCTCCAGCTACTTTGGTGATTATCACACACTTCATAGATATTGTGCTTTACAGTCAAAGCTGTGGATATTCCTCCAGCAAATTGAGTAAATAATAGTTCTGTTAGACCATCATCTCAAACTTATAGTCTATGGAAGGCTGAGGCGGCAAATTGGGGACATGGAGGTGGCTGTTAAGGCTTAATGTCACAATGTTTTGGTGTGATTCTGAAATAAGAGATGGCAGCACCATCGGGGCCAAATTTCGTTTACTGCTCATTTGAGAATGGATCGAGATATGTTAGTTCCGCAAACGGATTTCTCATCAAGATCACCGTAGAATTCCAGGTAATTGGTTTAGAAAGTGTGCAAAAATTTTTTGCACAGTTCCAACAAAAATTTGTTCAAATTTTGAACTTTTTAAAAAGTGGTCTTATAGCCACTTGCAGAACTTTCATCAGAATACGAATCCGTTAGCGGAATTTTTCGTTAAGGGCTGAGGCCCGTCAGGGAAATGATGGTAATTCCAACATGTGAACCATGTTATTTATTACAGTAAAAACTATGGTGAAAGTGTTACTAATTACTTGTATTCATAACAATGTCGTAATAAATTATTGCAGATATCATTTGCAACACGTCCAACCAAAATTACCGAGCAGCATACACTATCAGTCGAGCTTTCAGAGTGTGTGGCCCTTTAGGTTTGTAGAAGAGAGTAACTATCTAGTAATAGGCACTCGCACACACAGGCTGGTTATCTTGAGACTAACCAGCAGATTAACCCGTATATTTGCATCAAAATCGTTACGCCCACAATAAGGAAGATCAAAATCGAAGTTGTTCAAAAATTGGGTTGCACTAATTTATTAATTAGTTGATAAATATGTATGTGCATAACTCAAATACTTATACTTAATTACCTTATTAGAGACAAAACTGTAATTTGTAAACTGTATTTGAGAAATTTGACGTTTTCAAGTACAAAAATGTATAAAGGTAATAAAAGGTGAATTAATATAACGTACCTCTAACTGGCCTCCCACCTTAAGTGCATTTTATAATTTCAAATGAAACTGAATGACATAACTATAATACATTTTAAGGTGATATTAGAGCTCTAAACATTATCTTGGTTACACTAAGTGTAAGATTAGAAGTCTTCTAATCTCATATCTTCAGCAGGTAACACGATGTGAACGTATCAAGTTTTTTCACTCGGATGAGACGAATTTCATCAAGTTCGGAGATTTTTTCGGAATTCGCTTGAGGGGTTCGAGGTTTATGACCGTCAATGTTGGCCTGCCGTGAGCGCACTGGAAGGGCATATCGCAGTAACTCAGCTTCTCCAGCATGTTCACCTATTAGAGTACATTACAAAATACAGTTGTAGATTGGGATGATGGGTGGGGTGGGGAGTAGGCAGGGAGGCCTCCCTGCACCTCAGATCGTCTAGCCAGAGTGATTTTTGAACATTGGAGTGATTTTTCCTACCAACTTTAGGTATCTAATTCCTACCTACCTACTACATATGTAATGTGCCAGAATCCCTAGCCACGCCCCTCAGGCACATTTTAATCATACTTCAAAATATTCTTCACTTCCATCTTCAAATACTTCCATCCGAGCAACCAGGGAACCGATGTCTGCCAAGCAACAGCCAAAGACCGATGTCCGCCAACCAACAGCCGCGGACAGTGAGCGCGCCACCATCGCGGCCTTCTCCATCCAGCGGCCAAGATGGCCGAGGGCTTAAAAGGGCTGCCCCCTCCCTCGTACTAGTGATGTGCGAAACGGTTACTTTTTGGTAATAGGTGACAACGTGACAGTGACAGGCCGGTAATAGGTTCCAGTAATAGGTGACTTTGTAATAGGGTGACAGAGAAGCGCATCCTGGAACTGCGGCGCTGCTCGGTGTAAAGTGACTCATCACCAGCAGTGATTCCCGTAACGAGAGTTCTTGCCTCAATAGACGCAACTAGCGTATCGGTCTCATATTTCTAATAAAAAATTGGTTCTGTTCATTGAGAAAAAATTTATATACCCCTCCATTATATTTGTATATTACGTTTTACCGATTTAAGCACCTAGTATGAGACACTCAGCAATCAGATTAATATGTTTAGAGCTCAGAAATAATTAATTTATCGATCGTGGTCACAGAGTCATCATAGTCCTCCGTTGGTAGGTAAAATGGAATAAATAAGAAAAAAATGGAATTTATCACAGTCGATCATTATTGGTAGGTAACATACATTTTCACCTCAATATTATCTCTAATTGAAACAAATGAAGGAACATGAGCAAATAGAAAAAATTATTACGAATTATATTTTTTAATTTGTAGGTAATGGTAGTTTTGAAACTACATACAAACTTGACCACATAGGTCGCACTTGGCAGTTTTCGACCTTTTAATGAGCTTAAACATCGCCCATAATTGAGAAGATTTCGGTTTTTTATTCATCTCAACTAATCACAAAACAATGAAACTCGAAAAACATCGAACTAAACGGGCAACACGAGTCAAACTAAAGGCGAGAGTCCTAAACCCGGGCCGTGGAAAGTACGGCGTGAGGGACGAGAGACAACCGATCACCTGATCACGCTACACAAATGGTAAGAGTGACAAGTGACGATGGAGCTCCAACCGTGACAAGGAGCTCCAAGAGTGACAACGTGACAACTAGCGCCGACCGCCCATGAAGTGACAACCAGCGCCAACCACTACGGAGTGACGAGTAGCGCCAACGGCACTGTAGTGACAACGCACACAGTGACAATTCAAGAAGCTCCGAAGGGGTCAAAGTGAAATAATTTGAGATAGTGATTCGGAGCATGGAGGAAGGGAGAGTTATTTTACCTGCTGTCACTGCAAGTCCGTTGGTAATAGGGTCTGCTCCGTAATAGGTGACAAACGGAACGGTGACTCTCCGGTAATAGGTGACTTTAACCAGTGACGCGATTTCCTACCCACCTCTACCTCGTACCCTCAGTCAGTTCAAGCCACGCATCTCGTAAGGTGATCAACACAAACCCAACTTGCTGACTCATCCCCTCTAATTGTATTGTGAAGTTAAGAACTGAGAAGTGAAGTGTTCCCAAACCAAAATAGACTTAGCTTCAATCCCGCCAGTCTTCGTCTCCCAAGATTCCGTTTTGCCAAGGTCCAGACTCCGGAACATTGCCGCCTTTCTCCATTCAAGCTGACACAATTGCACCAAACCCGGATGACCCCTGAACCGAGGCAGATTTGCCCCGTTCCAGGCATCCCCAACTACGAGCCTTCAGAAGGAGAGGCCCTGGACAACTCATTCAGCTACGGAGATCTTCCAAAGGTCCAAGCTCGGCACAAGGGTGAGCCCATTCCCTCAACCAACCATCTGTAAGCGCTTACAATCTTTTCACAAATCTGGCACAAATCCCCCTCTTATCTTAGTCCCGCCATTTCAAAGTAGTAGAACCTGGAAAGTAGTAGATTGAAAGAAAACCTTGTAAAAATAACTCTTGTAAATTTGTATACGAAGATATACGTTTTAAAGTCAAGAATTCTAAGTCCCGAAACTAGAATTAGTTGAGTCATTTCTTATATCTTATATTCTATATCTTAATTCTTATAATTTTAACTAATAAAAACCCTACGTGTTTAACCCTTGTGGCTTATCAGTGCTCACCAGCGCCACTCCGTACCGATTCTTCCCTGCTACTCATAACGAAAACGGTAAGATTGGATACTGCTAGTATTATAGGAATACTTAACACAATTAGCCGAAAACTTACAAATAATATTTCAGAATAAAACTCGGATTCGAAGGTAAAACCGGAATGAATACTTTTTATTAAATTCTCCACTTCATTTGTACGTTGCTATGGTAACCATAATGACATCTGTATTTAGGGAGTTACAACGTCAACCGTTGGGATCACTACAAGTATAAGCGCAGAGGCATTGTAGTGGCGAATTTCAAATCACTTTCAAATTATCGGCCATCGCTGTGCAAAGAAATTCACCATTACACAGGAATCCATAGTAATTGGTGTTATTTTGTCATTATTTATAATGACACTTCAAATGAACTAAAAGAAGTTTATTGGGCGAAATAATGAACAAACGGTTGACACGCTAGAAAACAAAGTGATAACGGAAAGCGGGAGAAACAGAACATAGCGGGTGGATGTACATGGAAGTACTACATGTTCATATTTCAACACCCCCCTCTCAATATGAACATTCTACATTAAACTGACAGCAACAATTTCATTCTAAACTCCCAATTTGCAAAGTTGGAACCGCTGTCCAAAATTGGTACTGATCCAGTTGTCATTGAGGAACTCATTTTACACTTATAAACTTCCCACTCTTGTCACTAAACAAAATCTACAGAATGTACTATTTTTCGATTTCTTTCGATTACTGAACGTGAACTGGGCCCATAAAAGAAGTTTATTGGGCGAAAGAGTGAAAAAACGGTTGACACACTAGAAAACAGAGTGATAACGGAAAAGCGGGGGAAACAGAACATAGCGGGTGGATGTACATGGAAGTACTACATGTTCATATTTCAACATTTGGGGGGCTTGAGAAAAAATGCCATCAAATTTTTTGTGAAAAATGGTTGAAAAAGAATTTTTGTAGTTGGAGGAATGTAGAAAAATTGTAAAATTTGTTATTTGAAATCGTTTATGTGTTTTTATTTGGCTAAATAATTGGATGATTAAAGAAATTGGGAGTTTGAGCGGTTTATTATTGTTCCTAGTGGAACAGGTCGGCGGCTGGCGTCGGGTCCGTTCGGTTGAACTCTGCCTACGTTCGGCTGAGTACAGATGACAAGTACAGATGACAGAGTACAGATTAGGGATGTCCGATACTTTAAAAGTATCGATACATCTAGAAAGTATCAAAAAGCATCGATACGATACTTTCCAAAAGTATCGATATTTTGAAGTATCGATACTTTTCGATACTTTCACAAAAATGGGTGAAATTATCGTTTATTTTTCTCTCCATCAGTGTGACATCTCTCCATCACGAGGATAATAATTAATATAGAATAAACAAAACAATAAATCACTCATTTTGTTATTTAAAACTTGTTTTTGTTTAGGCACTTGTTTGGGTTAATTTTGGTGGTCCTCCTCGATTATGGAGGACAGCAGGTTATCATAGAGAGCTGGAGGTGGTGGTACATCATCTTTGTTCAATATGTTGAAGTTTGTTGGTCTCCCAACAATCTACGTAGAGACAGAGGTACTGTCAAGTAGGTACCTTCATGTCGTAGGTGTTGAAACAGATAAAATGTGAGATATAAAAAAGTATCGCCTCCGATACTGGAAAAAAAGTATCGATACTACGATATATATCAGGAAAAAAAAGTATCGATATGTATCGATACTTTTTTTCAAAAATATCGATACTTTTAAGTATCGATACTTTTGGGACATCCCTAGTACAGATGACAAGTTAAAAACAACGTTCGTATCTATCAAGGCACACGTTCTCGCGGTCGGGAATTCGAAATTTCGTTTGATTTCGCTGAAATATCGAAAAATTGGTGAAAAATGTGTTCGTAATCGTGATGATTGATCGGACGCGTTTTGTTGTGGAAACAATCGGGCGAGTTCGTTAATATTGTGCCGACTAATTGGGGATCGTGAGAAAAGCAGAGATAAGTGGAAGGTAAGTTTCTGAGTCGTCTCGTATTTCTACGCTATTTGCTACCATGTGACGTGGGTAGGGAAGTACGTATAAATATGAAACCTTAAAGTTTCACGGGAATAAGGAGGATACAACTGAATAACGATTCGCTCACCGGGGGCAGGATGGGCGATGGTGAAGGCGGAGGACTCTTTACTTCTTGTGAGAGACACATGCCAAGCCCACCGGATTTGACTGGTGCATGAATATAGGCACTTGGGACACCAGGTGGGAACCAACCATAGGAACCAAACTATAGGTACCTGCCTAATACATTAGTACATACCACCTACACAATCAAGTTTATTTGGAACAAAACGCTACAAATCATTGCCCAAAGGTTTATTATTTTCTGTATTGATCACCCTTCTGTATAGATCACTGGTTCTCCATCAATAGCACCTACCACCATCTGTATTTTGAGAATACTATTCTCCCTTGACCTTCCCTTAGGGATGGCAACGATATATCGATATATGAAATATATCGATATATTACGTTTGATATATCGATATATTTATATCGATATAGAGAACCGATATTATCGATCAATATCGAGATATTTAACGATATATCGCGACCTGCTTTCAAGTAAAAAACAAAAATTTTTTTTTTTAGTTAAAATTAAATATTGAAATGAATGGTCGAGAAGGGACGCCTGTACTTGTAAAAACATCAAGTAATTTTATTCCAAATTTTGTAGGTACCTACTGATGGGTTGATTTCAGACTGTTGACTTCAGCTCAGATATGATTGTGTACATAGTATTCACCTACAGTGGCTCTCAAGGCTCCAATACTTGACTTAAGCCAAAATTAATGGAGGCTATTCCAGCTTAAAACTACCTACTAGGAAGTGAAGCAGGTTTTCACAACAATTATTTTCAATTTTGAAGGATCATGATCGTCCACAGTACCTATACCCCTGTCAATTTATAAATTAATTTAACATTGCAATGACATTTTCGCACATTTTTCCAGTTTTTAAACAATGAATTTCGATCATTCATACCCAGTAACTTTTGAAAGTAGGTAGGTTAATATTTCACACGGTTTTTCCAAATAGATCATTCGATATGTCGAGTACATCGATAATTTCCTCCAAAATGATGTTAGTAACTTTTCTATTCACCTACCTACTTACTTCTTCAAGTTTTTCCAAGTAGATACTCCGATATGTCCATAAATGTCATCCTAAATTATTTTTATATTGTTTTAAAACTATTAAATTCACCTACCTACTTCACATGTGACATTTTAAAGTAGATCTTCCGATACGTCGAAAAGTCGATATATTTTCTCCGATATATCGAAATATCGATATATTTTCTCCGATATATCGAAGGTATCGATATCTCATTGACGATACATCGTTTGATCGATATATCGATATATTTCATTCGATATGCCATCCCTACCTTCCCTCTCAAATTTCAGCAATAGGATTGAAAATGGCTTCGGAGCTCACTCAGCTGATCAGTGATCTGAAGAGTGAAGAAAATCTCCTCTAATGCTGGGTACTTTTCCGTTATATCCCCCCCAGTCTTTCTTCAACAGGCCCGCCCGGTGTTTCAAGGCAGGGTGACACTAAAAAGAAGACCAGAGTAACTGGGGAACTGAGGAACCAGACTTCTTCTTCGACTTCACGCGACATTTGTGGACATTATGTCTCGCCCAGAGCCCTTTCTAGGCCCTTTTTATGCCCTTCTATAAACCATCTGCTATTCGGTTGAAATAAACCAACTGCTCATTGGTGAAATAAGGGACCAGCTTGAATACAATATTTCCTCGCTTTCTGCGGCATTCTTACTTACAATACATATTTACGTCGAATTCGTCACAATTTCAAGCTGTGGGAAGAAATTATAATATTTTAAAAAAGAAGGGAAAAAAAGAATGGGGAATTTGCCTCACATTTTTTTTTTTTTCGAATGAGGGTTTATTTTTATGGAATAAAACCATAGTGAGCTGCTCGAAAACGCATCCAAAAAATTTAGAGAATTTAAGGAAGATGGAAATTTTAAATGTGGTGGCAATGTGTAAGAGGCAGCCATGTTTGAAACGTGACGGATATTCTACCAATCTGACTTCAAAGGAGGTTCTGTGGCGCTTACCACAGAAGCGGAACATACGCGAACTTTTACCTTCCGAGTAGTGCGCACAAGAGTGCGCCACGAACTGGCAGGAAGAACCCAGACACAAAATTGACCAAAAGAAACAGTATTACTCACTTTTTTACAATACGAATCTATCTACTAGTTTATCAAGCATTATTATTCTTCATCTTCTCTTATTTAGTTTCAAGATTTGAATCACATTATTCGAGTAGCCATTTCACTGGATCGTTTTGTGTGGCGTGCTAGAACTCTGTCTGTTGTCGTTGCTTTCGCGTCGTTTTTTTTTTTTTTTTTTCGTATGACGTTAACAATATTCCTCGATTTTCGCGGTGTTTTGTAACAGAGGTTCACTTGTTTAGTCATTTTCTCCTACGGTAATTTTTTTCCGTTGGTTATTCCTAGTGTTAAACGTTATTCTAGGGTTCTATTGGTTATTGGTCATGATAATAAAAATAAACCGGAGTAGAAATAATCAGTACTTTTAATAGTCAAAAGGCGGCACACATTAAAACATCGCTATCAATCGCAACAAACTCTGAACATGACAAGGCACTTATTCGGCTTCACCTAACTTTATTTCACATGGATGCTGTATACTCCATGAACGCATTTTTTATTGAACCTCAATACCCCCCCACAATAAAAACATCGGAAAAAGTATCAAATTAATCTCTTTTTTACATAAAAAAAAGACTCCTCCCATCCATTTAGATCCCTAGTTTATAACTAGAATAAAGATAAACACAAGATGAGATCAATCATAAACCCTGAATTCTCCAAAAATGACACAATACTAACGACAACTCACAAGAATAGAATACAACAATGAAATAATAACTTTTGCATAATGAATCAAAATTAATTTTAACGAAGACCAAGAGAGACACAAAAAGATTTAAATGCTGACTTTGTTAAAGGTTTTGTAAAGCCATCGGCTACTTGATTCTTAGTTGCTACTTGCTGAACATCTATCTCCCCTGATTCGATTCTTTCCCTTATGAAATGATGTTTTATGTCCACGTGTTTCAGTCGTTTGTGATGTTCGGGATTTTTCGCCGTAGAGATTGCAGACGTATTGTCCTCGAAAATGACAGTAGGCTCTTCACTGAGTAGTCCAATTTCTTTCAGCAGGCTCCGCAACCAACAAGCCTCACTTGCTCCTTCACTGAGTGCCACGTATTCTGCCTCTGTTGTTGACCTAGCAACAGTCTGCTGTTTTCTGGATGACCAGGAAACTGTACATCCGTATACTTTAAAGATGTAACCCGAGGTTGACTTGCGGTCTTCTTTGTCCATAGCATAGTCAGCATCAGCGTATCCTTGCAATACAGCGGCGTCCTCGTTGACTGAGAAGTCTAATTTCAAGTCCACAGTACCCTTTATATACCTTAAAATGCGTTTCAAGGCCTTCCACAAATCCTCATTTGCTACGCTTTGATACCTGCTTAGGTAACCAACAGAAAACGCCAAGTCTGGTCGGGTACACATGGATCCATAAAGCAGGGATCCAACCAGCTGTCTACATCTTGACTCTAGCGACTTGTCAGACGAGGGTTCTTTAGAGATCTCGAGATTTGGATCCATGGGAGTCTCAGCAGCATTGCAGTCTACTAATTTGAATTTCTGAAGTAGTCCCTCCTAATATTTCTTCTGATCTAGTGTAATTTTTCCATCTTCGATGCAGATGTTCATTCCCAGGTAGGTAGAGGGCGTTCCTAGATCTTTCATCTTAAATTCTTGGTTGAGTGCTGCTTTCAAGTTATCAATTTCTCGCTGTTCTGGTCCCACAATGATCAAGTCATCAACAAATAACAACAGAAACATTTTTGCACCATTTGTTTCCTTGAAGTACAAGCACCAATCAGATTCAGTTCTAGTAAAATGTTGTCCCTTCATAAAATCATGGAACTTTTTATTCCAATACCTGGGACTTTTCCTCAAACCATACAGACTTTTGCAGAGTTTCAAAACTGTTGTCACATCCTTATCTTTGTATCCATCAGGTTTGTAAAGATAAACTTCTTCATGGATGTCTCCATTCAAGAAGGCGTTACGTACATCCATTTGGTTCATTTTCAAACGAAATTTTCCAGCAATTGCCAGCAAAATTCGAAAAGTCGTAAGTTTAGCAACAGGTGCATAAACTTCATTAGGGTCAAACTCGTCCTTCTGTTCAAAGCCTTTAACCACCAATCTTGCCTTGAAGAGCGGCGCTGATTCTGAGTTTTCCTTTACACGAAAAACCCATTTGGTATGCAGAGGTTGTTTGTCTGGAGTGAATGGCACCTCAATCCATGTCTGATTTTCTTCCAAAGCCATTAGCTCTTTTCCTATGGCTTCCTTCCATTTCAAACTGTCCTCGCCAGATACTGCACTCCTGAAAGTCAGCTCCCCCCCATTTCCATAGAAACAAGTCTCGTAGTCTTCAAATTTCTTTGGAATTGCTCGTCGACCTTCACCACGAAGATTATAACCTCTTTGATGGGCTTTTTCAGTCTTTTGCGGTAACAAACTGTCTTCTGCGGCTGTCGATTCCAACACTTCCAGGTCTAGGGCCCTTGAAAACTCATCTTGACTAGTCAAAAATTTGAAGTGTCGACCATCATCTTTAGTGATGCGTTCTGGGAAAGTTGATTCTTCAGGTGGTCGAAAAATGACGTCTCGAGCAATGGTTATCTTCTTGCTTTCAGGATGGTAAATGCGATAACCCTTTGTCTTATCATCGTACCCAATGAAAATTCCTCTTTTACTCTTGGAATCCCACTTTTTGCGCTTTTCTTTGGGAACATGGGCATAGGCTTCCGCACCAAAAATTTTTAGGAACTTTAAATCAGGCTTCTTACCAAACCACAGTTCGTAGGGAGTTTTTCCAGGAACTGAACTGGTTCCAGAGCGGTTCAAGACAAATATACTGGAACTAACCGCTTCAGCCCAAAACTCTTTCCCTAGTCGTCCTGCCTGCAGCATGGTTCTTGCTGACTCCACAACAGTGCGCATTTCCCTTTCCACCTTTCCGTTTTGTTCGGGAGTGTAAGGTACCGTTTTCTCGTGGCGGATTCCTCTTTCAAGAAGAAACGAATCAAGCTTCTCATTCACCTCTTCAGTACCATTGTCTGTCCTGATGGTCTTGACGCCATGACCAGTGACATTCTTCACCTCTACAAGGAAATTTTTCAGCTGTCCAACCACTTCAGATTTACTTTCCATGAAAAACGCAGTCCTGTAATGAGAGTAGTCATCCTTGATGAGAAGAAAGTACCTAGATCCTCCAATACTTTCAACCTCCATCGGTCCAGCAACATCTATGTGAAGGAGCTGGCATGCGTGCTCGGTTTTTGTAGTGCTACGACTGAAAGGTAGACGATGCTGTTTTCCTTCCATACAGCTGCTGCAGAAGAAATCTTTCTTGTCAACGTAATTAATGTCAAAGTTTTTCAAAACTTTCCTGACATGATCGACGTGTTGATGAGCTAATTTTTCGTGCCATACTGCAAGCTGATTTCCAATGGCTACATTTGCCCAACCTTCCGAAATGGTTTGAAAATTCAAGGCAAAAAGCTTATCCTGCCTATCTGCAAATGCATGAACTTCCCCATTTTTCATGAGGGTAAAACTGTTTTTATCACCTGTAAGGGTAAAACCCTTATCCATGGCCGCACTTACAGAAAACAGGTTGATCTTCAAATCAGGAACAAATAGAACATTCGAAATCTGGGTTTTTACCCACCCTGTTTGGCGTTTTGCATTGATCATTATATCTCCAACACCCTGGGCCTCTAGAACAGATCCGTCGCCAATCTTTATGACTACATCACATGGCTTCAAACTTTGAAACCACTCACGGCGCCCAGTCATGTGTTCACTGGCTCCACTGTCTAGATACCACTTGTCAGCATCAACAGTCTCACTGTTACACAAAGCCATGGTTATGAAGGCTTCAGCTGCATTGGCAGATCCACTTTTGGGTTTACTATCACTTTCTTTGGATTTCCGGATTAAGCAGTCCTTTTTCAAATGACCCGGTTTTTTACAATAAAAACATTTTCTCCTGTCCGTGCCATCATTTGGCTTTTCAGTCTTATTTTTACAATCGGATGTCCAATGACTGTCCACTCGGCAAACCCTGCACCACTTCCTACTCTTATCTGAATTTTCAGAAGTTGCTGACAAGGCTGCTCTTTCACCTTCACTTTTGGTAGGTTTTGACCACATACCTTCTTCAATCAACAACCGAGAAGTCAGCTCAGACAAAGTTTGTTTAGCCTTATCAGTAGACCCCCAGGCAGATACAAAGTGCCTGTACTCTTTAGGAAGAGTCATCAGTACCTTACTGATAATCATAGAATCTGACACCTGGCCTCCAACTTCCTTCAGTTCGTTTGCAAGGTATTCAATAGAAGTGACGTGATGAGCAATGCCCTTGTTTTCACAGGCATACTTCATGAAATTTTCGTTTGCCATATGCAATGAGACTTCCGACTTTTGCTCGTATATTGTTAACAACTTTTGCCACATAGTGTAGGCATTATCACAAAGCAAGATATGTCAAACAGGACCATCTTCCATCCTATTTGCAATAATGTCCATGGCTAGAACGTTTTTAGCCTTCCAAGCATCAATTTCCTTCTTTGACTTACCTTCTTCGTCAAATTGTTCCTCTACAACGTCCGTACATCCTTTGGAAGCTAACAAGATACTTGTTCTGAATTTCCAGATGCTCCAATTACTTTTGCCTTTAAGAACCACCACGGGGGAATCCGTTTTTGTAGACATTTTATCCAAAAGCACACGAACAGTACAAAAACTTCGTAAAATCCGACCTCCGTTATCACTATGACCGCCAACCACGTAAACAAAAAACCACTGGTCTAATCACGAAAATTTACCGACACAGAATTTACGCGTTGTCTAGGCCCATAACCTTCTATTGGTTATTGGTCATGATAATAAAAATAAACCGGAGTAGAAATAATCAGTACTTTTAATAGTCAAAAGGCGGCACACATTAAAACATCGCTATCAATCGCAACAAACTCTGAACATGACAAGGCACTTATTCGGCTTCACCTAACTTTATTTCACATGGATGCTGTATACTCCATGAACGCATTTTTTATTGAACCTCAATATAGGGCCCTATAATAGGATTTGCCTTGAAATTCCAGAATCTAAAATTGAGGCAAATTCCCCATTACCGAGTCTTTAGAAGTTGCCAATGTCGGTGAGGATTTGTTGAAACAAATTGCCGTGGTTGTGGTTTGATTGCCTCCACATAAATTCGCACAAATAGGTATCGAGTAATGGCATTGTCTTTGTGTCCTTTGTGAAGAGATGTTTGTAAACCAACCGATTCATCGGGAAGGTATTGGACCCAAGCAAGCGCGCAGCGCCCGTGGTCAATGACTTAACCCCCTTGTTTTCCCAAGAATTCACCGATGTCTCTTTACTCCCTCAAACTGAGCGTACATTAATTTATTAAAATGTGAAAAGGGATCATTACCGGTGTCTGGAAACATCGGGCGGTTGTGAAAAAGTCGCGAAACAGACTGGGGGGGGGGGGGGGTTATAACGGAAAAGTACCGAATGCTGTAGAGGCCTGGAAGAGCACTTCAGTGTTGCCAAGTTGGGGGTTTCCCCCCCAAATTTGGGTTTTTTTTTTCTTGACGGGGGGATTTTGGGGGGAGAAATCTTTTGGGGTTTTACCGACGAGTCGGGGGGATTTGGGTAGAATAAAATTGAATCAGCAATTAAAATAGCAGCAGGTAATATATATATTCAATGGAGTAAAACTTCACCGAATTTACCAATGTCTATCGTGGGCTCAATGGGACTATAATTTTGGAGTTTTGGAGGATAAACTTTTTTCGATCTTTGATCTTTCGCAAGCACACACTTTGATAAATTCTTGAAGTTTATTCGTCCGTTCACGCTCGTTACTATTAGCAAACTTGAAGTTTTGAAGAAATTGAGAAGGTTTTGGAGATGGGGGTCGAATGCAACCTCACTGTTTGACATTTTGATTTTTTGTACAAAAAAGTACCCTACCTGAAGAAACTAGTTTATTTTTAAAATGTTTTTAATGTTTTTTTCAAAACCTGTATGACCTGAAACGTATATCGCTAATACAATAATTGCATTGTCTTCAATATCCACTCCGCCCTCAAATCATTAATAAATTACAATCTACTACAAAAAAAAAAAAAAAATGCATTGTACCATTCTATTCATTGCATTATTCATTGATATTGTTATTTCATCCTTAAGTTATAGGGTTTTTCTTTTTTGGGGGGATTTGGGGGTTTTCGAGGTTGGCTCAGGGGGTTTTGGTAGCCGCTTGTTGGCATCACTGGAGCACTTCCATTCAATAGGATTGAAAATGGCTTCTGAGCTCACTCAGCTGATCAGTGACCTGAAGAGTGAAGAAGATCTTCTCGAATGCTGGAGACGCCTGGAAGAACACGAAATTTGAGAGGGAAGGTCAAGGGCAATGATTTGCAGCGTTTTTAGGACGTCCCACAGTAAGACTTGGGCGTCCTTATGCGATCGATCTGGGGTGAAGTTGGACAACACTCAACAGAAAAAAAAAAATAACCACACAGTAATCCGTTTTAAGGCCATATCACACGAGCGAATTTTTGGCTTTTTTTCCGCTGGAAAATCGCTGGAACGTGAAGAGGAAGTTAGAATAAGTTAGGCGAAGTTGAAGAAGAATAACCGCAGAAAACTGCGAATAGAGCGCATTCTGGCGGCCAGCGATTTTCACTCTAACGTGACTACAAGTTTTGGATCAGGTTATAGTAGTGTGGAATTTTGAAGCAACGTTTTAGCGTCGCTCCCACTCCCAGAAAAAATAATCACTTTACTTGTCTCCGTGGCGTCACTACGATCTCGTTTTCTTCAGTTTTTGTGCTCCTGTCGTATTATTCTTCAAAATGGACCCTATTTCCTTGATCATTAGTGGTGATTTCTCTGATATTTCTCTACACAATTGATGAGAAGCGAAGTTTCACTTGTTGTCCACCTATTCACTATATCCTTCGGCGGCATACTTGTTGGAGGTTTAAAAATGAACGAAGAACTGATTAATTTTTCTCTCGGAAAACTGCAGAAAACCGAACAGACGTCCACTAGTAGATCAAGGAATGCTACAACCACAAATTACTTATCGATGGAGAACCTTCGAATGGTTTCCTTCCAGCTTTTTTTCCCGCACAAAATGGCGGACTAGAAAAATTAGAACGCGTTCTAAATATTCCAAAGCTAGAAAAATCGCTCCACCAGGGTGCAGGCTGTGCTGTGGGGGGGGGGGGGGGGGGGGTGGGGAAGTGGAATTAAAAACCCGCTGCATGGATACTTGAAACACTGTACTTCTTCCCTTGCATGGATACTTTAATCACTGTACTTCTTCCTCTTCACGTTCCAGCGATTTTTCTGCGGAAAAAAGCTGAAAAATTGCTCGTGTGATATGGCCTTTAGACCATTCTGAATCCAAATCCGCGAAAAAAAACCATAGGTGTATGTCTGTGTGTGTGTGTGTATGTGTGTGTGTGTGTGTGACAAAATCTTGTGTCGTCTGCCCAGGCCTTAGTTCTCAACCGATTTTCCTGGTTCTTTTTTTGTTCGACGCGGAAAACTATCTAGTTGTGCACTACGTCGCCGGAATTTCGAATTTTGCCTTTTAAGGGGGGGAAAGGGGGGGTTAATGCTCAAAAAACGTGCGTTTTTAGGACGTCCCACAGTAAGACTTGGGCGTCCTTATGCGATCGATCTGGGGTGAAGTTGGACAACACTCAACAGAAAAAAAAATAACCACACAGTAATCCGTTTTAGACCATTCTGAATCCAAATCCGTGAAAAAAACCATAGGTGTATGTCTGTGTGTGTGTGTGTGTGTGTGTGTGTGTGTATGTGTGTGTGTATGTGTGTGTGTAACAAAATCTTGTGTACTCTGCACAGGCCTTAGTTCTCAACCGATTTTCCTGGTTCTTTTTTTGTTCGTCGCGGAAAACTATCTAGTTGTGCACTACGTCGCCGGAATTTCGAATTTTGCCTTTTAAGGGGGGGAAAGGGGGGGGGGGGTTAATGCTCGAAAAACGTGCGTTTTTGGGCATAATCTTGTGTACTCTGCCCAGGCCTTAGTTCTCAAACGATTTTCGTGATTCTTTTTTCGTTTGACGCGGAATACTATCTAGTTGTGCACTACGGCGCCGGAATTTTGGATTTTGCTTTTTAAGAGGGGGAAAGGGGGGGTTAATGCTTAAAAAACGTGCGTTTGCGTGCATAATCTTGTAAACTCTGCCCAGGCCTCAATTTCCAACCGATTTGCGTGTTTCTTTTTTTGTTTGACTCAAATAACTTCCGAGTTGTACATGATTTTACCAGAGTACCAAAATTCGCAAGGGGAGGGGGTGAGTGAGGGGATAATATTCACAAAATATCCGATTTTTCAATATTTCGGTTCCTTTACGGCTTACTAATTGTACCCAAGCTTTGAAATTGAGGAAAAATTCTCATTGAACCTCCGGATTTTCATTTTTTTCTCTGTACCACCATGGAACTAATAGTGGTGCCAGGACATGGTGCCATGATGCCATAAATCGCTTATTTCGTGTTTTATTTTTTTTTTTTGTGTTTCACCTTGAATACGGATGTGAACTTCGACGGACTGCCTACCAAAACTAACAGATGAAAGTTCAATGTTACGACGTATTTCCGCTTTGGTTCCAGACTGGCACCACTGGTGGCGTTGGAAAGGTGGGGGGGGGGGGGGGTGAACTCGAATTCGCATGTTGGGTATCGTAGATCATGGATTTTAAAATACTCTTCAGATTCGAGGCTCCCATGCTGCTGGAAATGTTAAGGTGGATAATGGAGGGGGGGGGGTCAGTATTTCTTGCCTAAAGTAATAAATAAATTACATCGAGTGAAACAGTTTTATCACTTAACAACTGGTTAAACTGATCCAATACTTATCCAATGGGACGTCCCCTGGAATGCATGCATTACTAAACAATATGTTTGGGCATAATCTTGTGTCGTCTGCCCAGGCCTTAGTTCTCAACCGATTTTTGTCGTTATTTTTTTCATCGACGCGGAAAACTATCTAGTTGTGCACTACGGCGCCGGAATTTTGAATTTTGCTTTTTAAGGGGGGGAAAGGGGGGGTTAATGCTTAAAAAACGTGCGTTTTTTTCGGATTCTACGTACCTTGAAACGTAAAACGTCAAATCTTGAGGGTGGTTAAAAATTTTTTTTCTTGCTCGATTCCAAAGGCTTATTATCAGGCTTGTGTATAGATCACTCGTCTGCAAAGCCACCAACCATCCAACATGAAGAAAAACATCGATCGCATTTCGGCCAGCTATAATTTGAACGGAGATTAGGCCTCTTTGCCGATTCACACTCGTGTTTTTGATTTATCCTACGTCCAACCCTTAAAATCTAAGAAATTTAATTCTCGTAGTGAGCGAACGGTTTGTCCTACAGGGCTCCGCGTGGTCTCAAAACATTCGAAAAATTCTTTACTATCTTCTGATGTCAAAATGTTTTGAGTCCGATTTTTCAATATTTCGGTTTCTTTATAGCTTAGGTACTAATTGTATCCAAGTTCTGAAATTGAGGAAAAATTCTCATTATACCTCCGGATTTTCATGAATTATTCTCTGTCTCACCATGGAACTAATAGTGGTGCCACCATGGTGCCAGAACGGGTGGCACCCGGCCGGCGGGTGGGGGCCCGCTTGCGCAGCCTCCACCCACTGGACAATAATTGTTACCAACTGGTATTAATTGACCTAATGCTTATCCAATGGGATCCTTTAGAATGCATGCATTACTATACAATATGCTTAACTTTTACGATTGACCGTAGATGCTTTCTGAGGAGGGTTTGAGCAGTTCTGCTACTTTCTCTGACATGCTAAAATTGACCCTACAAAAATATGCACATTTTTGGTTAGAAGGGGTTTGCTGTTTTTCGTTTGATAGTATTGTTTCATTGTTCGACGAAAAAAGTCTCCAGCCTGCCTCATTTTATCATGCAAGAGGATTTCGGAGGGTGCTAAATCTAAATCCTTTTTCTGTCGACTCGTCGGTTTTTTCGATTTTTTGCTTCCGAGTCTACCAAGGTAGCGGAAGCTTTGTTTTCACTTTTCAAGGACGAAAAAAAAAGTTCTCCAAAATCAAAATTTCCACTCGCGTTTTGCGTTTTAGACCTTTCTGAACAATTTTGGTTCCGTGTCTGTGTGTCTGTCCATCTGTCATGAATTCCTTGTAACGCGCATAACTATACGAAGTTATTGTCCGATTTCTATGAAATTTTCAGGGATTGTGCGGGTTGGTGTGTAGACGGTCCCCTATGAAAATTATCATCCCCGGACTGATAGAAGCGACTGCGCATACGCAAACGTGAATTCCTTGTAACGGTCATAACTTCTACATTTTCCATCTGATTTCAATGAAATTTTCAGGGATGTTACGAATTAGTATTTAGATGGTCCCCTATGAAAATAGCCACCTTCGGACTGATAGTAGCTACTGCGCATGCGCAAACGTGAATTTCCTTGTAACGGCCATAACTTCCACATTTTCCACTCGATTTCGAAGAAATTCTCAGGAATTATGTGGATTAGGTTGTAGATGATCCCCTATGAAAATCATAGTCCCCGGACTGATAGAAGCGACTGCGCATGCGCAAACGTGAATTCCTTGTAACGGCCATAACTTCCACATTTTCAATCCGATTTCAATGAAATTTTCAGGGATGTTACAGATTTGTATTTAGAGGATCCCCTCTGAAAATCACCACCTTCGGACTGATAGTAGCCATTGCGCATGCGCAAACGTGAATTTCCTTGTAACGGCCATAATTTCTACATTTTCCATCCGATTTCAATGAATTTTTCAGGGATGTTACAGAGTAGTGTTTAGATGGTCCCCTATGAAAATCACAGAGAATTGTTTTTCATAGAGGGATTCATTCATAGAGGGATTGTCTCCTTTGAGAAAGCTCAGAGGATAAAGTCTTGATCTGAGCTCCTAAGGTCGCGGGTTCGAAACCCAGCAGAGGCTATGTATTATTTTGACCCAATCACATACACCTACTCACTTAATTTTTCATCCAAATTTGATGAAATTTTCTAGGAATGTCCAGATTAGTGTGTAGATGGTCCCCTATGAGGGTAGTGAAAGGTACTTGGAGATTGGTGTTTTCAGATTAACTACTATGCATCGAATCATCTATACAATCGGGAAATGGGTACGAGGAAGCTATGTGCCACACCCACTCGGCAGACGTTTTTGTTTCGTTTCATCTTAAACTTTAAATGCCGATTTTTTCAAATACAATTTGTTGTTTTTGAGTAGGTAGTCTTATTGCATTATGTGAACATTAAAATCCTACAATGCGGTTTACAAACACATTTTAGAAGAAACAAGTGATAACACGTTGTTATGACGGCGTGTCGGAGCGTGAAGGCGATCGGCTTCCTTCTGCTTGTCGATTTGATTGGTTCCTACTCAACGAAGACAAAGGACGGGACAACACTCGATGCCCAGCGCGGGTTACCGCAGACCGTGTGCAAGAGTGTTAAGATCGCCAGCTCGGATACATACCTAGGCACGATTGCTCGCCGACCCGGGGAATGCACCACATTTACCTATACCTAGTTGGAGGTAGACGACGACTAGGGTAAATGGGAGCAGAAGCCGGCGATGAGATTTATCGCATACCGAGACCCTCTGATGAACTGTGGGCTTCAGAGAGGAGGCGAGGTAGAACGAGAAATAAACAAGTCGAGTTTTCGAAGACGAGTGCATGAAAGGGAAGCCCTGAGTCCTCCTTTTATATGGACTTGACAAGGTAAGGAGAGGGTGGAAAAAGGTGACGTCAAGTGATGTCACTGTCCCCCGTACCTCACCTTACCTACCTTGCATGGTGAGTCACTCAGGGTTTCCCTCGACCTTTATTGGAGAACTACACAGTTAAAAGTATGAGTCATTACACACGTAAACAATGGTAAATGTTGGTAATAAGGCCCTTGTCTCACTTCTCTAATTAGGATTTCCTCTGTTGAGACTAAATCACAACTTGCAACGCTCCTGGTGCCCACTTCGAAAAACCAACTTCACCGATGAATCAAGCGCGAAAATTTGGATGTAAAACATTAAAACGTTAAATTTGAAACATTTTAGATGTGCGATGATGTTCTTAAGCGACTATAATGGAATACACAATAAGAAAATATCTCCTATAGGTACCCGTATATCTCCTATATCCTATGTATACTAATATAACTTTCACAAAAGAATATGAATCGGTAGGCAGCTTGTACGACATAATATCATGTACCTACATACCATAAATAATTGTTCCAAACGATCGCCGAATTTCACAGCTCTTGCGCACGCTTCGCTCGCCATGACGTGGCCGAAAAAATCCGCGCAGGGCGTCTTCATCTTTACGGCATTTTGAATCAATTTCCTCACAGAATCTTTCACATACGCGGAATATTCGTCTTGACTCTTCCTCCGAATGATTTTTCGCAGTAAAACCGCGGGGGACTCGAATATTTTACATACGACACCTCCGCGACTCGTTTTCATTTTGCAAAATATACCTGCAGACACAAACTGAGTAATTCACTGAAAAATCAAACATCAATTACGCAGTACCAAGTTGAATTTTAGAGTGGAGTTTGGGGGTCTCAGTCGGTCGCCGTTCGTTCCTCGTTCCAGGTTAGTATTTCCCTGAATTACAGGCGCTAAAACTTTAAAAGTTGTATGAAAATTTGAAATTTTCAAGGATTTTCGAAATTCATTAGTGAAGTAGATAAGGGAATTGAAAACACTGCAAATTAGTACACAATCGTTTATTATTTTTTATTTTTCTATGTAGATCACTCGTCTGCAAAGCTACCATCCAACATGAAGAAAAATGTCGATCGCATTTCGGCCAGCTATAATTTGAACGGAGATTAGGCCTCTTTTGCGATTCACACTCGTGTTTCTGATTTATCGTACGTCCAACCCTTATTCTCGTAGGGAGAGAACGGTTTGTCCTACAGAGCTCCGCGTGGTCTCAAAAAATTCTATACTATCTTAAATTGATGAAAAAACAATACCTTTAAATCAAAATTTTTGAGTTAGGGCGTTTTCAAAATTTCAAAATTCATTTTTTGACCCTTTGAAGTGACCTACATTAACCAAAATCTTCGGGGCACAACTAGACCCCAAAAGGAGCCTACATACCAAATTTCATCAAAATCGGTCAATGCTAAGTGGGGAAAGTGCCGCGTACGGCGGACGGACGGCACAATTTTTATTCGATTTTGGTTTATTATTTTCAATAATAAGCCTTTGGAATCGAGCAAGAAAAAAAATTTTAACCCCCCCTCAAAATTTGATGTTTTACGTTTCAAAGTACTTAGAATCCAAAAATCGAATAAAAAAATTTCCGTCCGTCCGCCGTACGCCGTACGCGGCACTTTTCTTAGCAATACTGGACCGATTTGGTTCAAATTTGGTATAGGTATGGGCTCCATTTGGGGTCTAGTTGTGCCGCGAAGCTTTTGGTTGATGTCAGTCACTTCTAAGGGGTGAAAATTAAGGGATGAAATTTTCAAGAGTGCCCTAGCTCGAAAACTCTCGAAATAAAGGTATCGGTTTTTCACAAATTTTAAATAGTACTGAATTTTTAAAAATTTTAGTGACCACCTGGAGCTCTGTAGGACAAACCGTTCGGTCCCTACGAGTATTTGAAGGTTTTCCTTCGATAAAACAGAATCATGAGTGTGAATCGCAAAAGAGGTCTAATCGCCGATCAAATTTTATCTGACTAAAATGCGATTGCTGTTCATTTCTTCGATTTATATAATATATATTATATTATATATTATATTATATATTATTATTTATTATACTATATTATAGTTTTGCCTTCTGCGTAACCAGTAATCAAATTTCCATATGAAGCTTTCTATTTTTCGAATCGAGTGTGAAGCGTTTAGTTCTTTCTAATAAACTTGATTGTGAAGGTGTGAAGGCGGTATGGTGTGGTAGGTAGTACCTACCAATAGTTGGTAGGTAAAAAAAATGTTGGTAGGTAAAAAACGCTGCAAATCATTGCCCTTGACCTTCCCTCTCAAATTTCGTGTTCTTCCAGGCGTCTCCAGCATTCGAGAAGATCTTCTTCACTCTTCAGGTCACTGATCAGCTGAGTGAGCTCCGAAGCCATTTTCAATGCTATTGAACGCAGGAAGCTGAAATTTGAGAGGGAAGGTCAAGGGAGAACACAGATGGTGGTAGGTGCTATTGATGGAGAACCAGTGATCTATACAGAAGAGTGATCTATACAGAAAATAATAAACCTTTGAGCAATGATTTGCAGCGATTTTTGGATTATGCGTACCTTGAAACGTAAACCAACAAATTTTGAGGGGGTATTGAAATTTTTTTTCTTGGTCGATTCCAAAGGTTCATCATTGAAAATAATAAACCAAAACTAAAAGATTGCCGCACGAATCATCAAAATCGACCAATAAAAGGCCAGAGAAAAGCAGTAAAAACCGTTTGTTCACTGACAGAGACCCCCTTTCATCGAAAATCCGCCGCTGATCTTTAGTTTAAGTAATTATGAGAACAAACTACACAACAACCGCTCTTGTAACTAGATAGATCGATAAATAAGAGCGTTCATTTCTCGTCACTGTCCTGCCCCTTCTTTTTGCATCGCACGGTTCACGTCACAACCACGTATATGCCTTGTCCACGCCACATCATCATCATTGGTGTTGAGGGGAAGCTTTCCTCGCAGTTATAATGTAGAGGGGAAATGTAAGTTGAGAAGGATTTTCACGATGTTGGCAGCCGTTCAATAGCCAGCCAATCATAGTTCTCCAGATGTTTTGACGTGGTATTTGGCAGGGATAATTTTTCTTATCACCTTATTACCTTATCATAAACGCAATAATTAGACTATGACATATTGGGTATTCAAAATGAATAAATTCATTGTCATACCTGACGCCTCCAAAACACGCTCAATTTCTGAAAAACCGGAGGAATAACCCCCAACTTCCTCATCTTCAAAATGTATCTTGCATCTCAAAGGCCGGTCGAGCTTGGAGTGCTGAACGTCTATCAAATCCCGTGAGTATTTTTTCTGGAGTTGCTCCAACCGCAATCGTTCGTCCACAGCGTGCTGATCCAATAAAATCAAAAATTTCCGCTCGTTGTCCATCAAAGTACACGCTACGAATTTTAAGTCGATTTGCCCGATTAGTTTCAGCTCCTTCAACATTTCTTTCGTGATCGAGAAATTCTGCTGAAAGCCCATAAATGAGCGACCGACTTCTTTTGAATTCATCCTTCAATATTAATTCTTCAATATCGTTTCACTTGTTCGATATGTCACGCATCCAAAATTTTCCTGTAAATGAATTATGAATGCACTTGTAGTAGTTGACGACATGAACATATTTACTTCTTGTATACGAGCTGTCTGTCCTTTGAGCCTACAGAGATCTAAGGCCACGACTGACACTAACGACTTACAGCCCGAACTTCATCCTGCACATGATACAAAAAGAAATGAGCAATTTCACCATGTCGGAATTTCCTATTTTTGACCCCAAAATCGGATTCAGCACCTCGAAAAACCTCCTAAGGCAACCTTTCAGCCCGAACTTCCTAATTTACGAATAAACAAAACAGTGTAGAAAATACGAATGTTTAAAAAAACCGGGAAAATGACGTCATGCTGCAATAGTTCATTTATGGCCGCTTGAAGCGCTGAGATCGAGAAATCCATAGTCCCCAGATGCAAAATTTCACAAAACAGTAAAGTTCAAAATCGAAAAACTGAAGAAAAAAATAGAAAAAGCAAGAAGGGGAAAATTGGGTTTCCCCTGTTTTTGTTTGATAACTTTTCTCTTAGAAAACACGATTTTGTCGTCCTAATGGGCAACACTGGGAGGAGACGGAAATCCGAACAGCCCAATCAGGGAGCGTTCCCGCTTCACGTCCGTTTTCCCGGTTAGTTTTGAAATCAAAAATTTTGATTGTCTCCCAAAAATAACAGGAGACTTATTTTCCGAAATCAGCCCGATTTTCATCTATCCCACACCATTATCTATTCATGAAAAATGCAAACAGAATTCGGTGAAATTCCTCATTGATGGCATGATATGAAGAAGCAATATAAGTTCACCAGACGAAGATACCAAAAAGAGTTGACCTGGATAGTAACTGAAGGGAGCTTTAGATGGGATAGGCTGCTGAGCAGCATCTATGTATAGCAGTAAATAGAATTTATAGAATATAGATGTATTTATAGAAAATAGAATTAGAATTTATAGAACCAATTAAGTTGTAATTATAGTGTAATTTAAGTGACCTAGAATTCGGATAAGATAACGAAATACCGTAAAAATATTTTTTTCCTGTAGCGAATTTTATTCCTTGTAGAGTAAAAACGCTGCAAACTTACCACTAACCAACAGAAAGAAAAACATCGATCGCATTTCGGTCAGCTAAAATTTGAACGGGAATTAGGCCTCTTTTGCGATTCTCGCTCGTGTTTCTGATTTATCGTAAGTCCAACCCTTATGTTCGCGTAGGGAGCGAACGGTTAGTCCTACAGGGCTCCGCGTGGTCTTCAAAAATTCAAGACTATCTTAAATTTATGGAAAAACAATACCTTTATATCAAAAATTTTCGAGTTAGGGCGTTTTCAAATGTCAACCCTTATTTTTCAACCCTTAGAAGTGACCTGCATCAACCAATAGCTTCAAAGCACAACTAGACCCCAAATAGAGCCCACATACCAAATTTCATCAAAATCGGTCAATGCTAAAGGCCCGATCACACAGGACGCGTTATAACGCGGCGCTCAGGGAACGCGCGTTCTCCCCGACGTTTGACGATATAGCTACGCCACACACATCGCGTTATATCGCGCGTCATTTTGGCCTAGAACCCAGCATTGTGATAGTGTACTCCATAGTGTTCTCCTCTTTCTGTATCTTCTGACTTTCACATAAAGCTATGATAACTTCTAGTGATTCTGATGAGGAAGAAGCTCATCTTTTATTAGTTTTATTAGACGGCAAAAATAGACGGCATTGGGTGCACCCAATCAATAAAAAGAGACAAGATTTTGGGGAATACCACCTTCTATGTCGGGAGCTGCGATCACATGAGGATCGTTTTGAACTTCTTGAATGAGAGCTTCTGTATCCTCACTCATCTTGAAATAAACTCCTTGAACAACAAGGATAACGCCCTCAGCGCGCGTTACTTTTGTAAATTTGTACAACCGGAACGCGTGACGTCGCGTTACTGAAAGTATCGCGGCGTCTTAACGCCGCGTGTGTGGCGGGGACGATGCAATATTGCATGATACAACTATAACGCCGTAACGCGACGTTACTCGAACGCCTAACGTCGCGTTATAACGCGTCCTGTGTGATCGGGCCTTAAAGGTGCCCCTACACGATCAATCTTTTGATCAAAAGATTGAACAAACAGATTGAAGTGAGCCTCAATCATTCCTTCAGTCATTTGATCAATATGGAAGTGGAAGTGTTGTGGCCGTCTCTTTTCTCTTCTCAGTGTCATTGATTGTGTACCACACCGTTCTACGTGTTCTTCGAATTATCTGGAGTACTTTTCGTTCGCGGTGTTGTGCTGAAGCAATGAGTTCAAACCTGGATGTGTCCGTGCTTTTAATGAGTGTAGCCGCCCTCCAACAGAAGAGAAAGGATAAAAAAAGGAAGAGGAAAAGGCGGTGGACAAAAGAGTGGTACAAAATGAGGAACCGTTTCAGTCATGAAAATCTTCATCGTCAGGGAAAACCGGGAAGACGGCGACGAGGTGACCGACATGGTTGGTGCCGAGTGCGTGACTGACGGAAAGATTGATCAAAACTCTCCTAGACGGTCAGTCGCTCTCTTCAGTAGATTGACGAAATCAAACTTTCTTTCAATCTTCTTCCATCATTGGCTCAATCGTCAATCACGCTCCTAAACGTTCAATCATGACCGTCTCAGTCGATTGATCCTCCACGTTTGATCAAAAGATTGATCGTGTAGGGGCACCTTAAGTGAGGAAAGTGCCGCGTACGGCGGACGGCCAAATTTTTATTCGATTTTTGGAATCTACGTAACTTGAAACGTAAGCCAGAACATTTATGGGGGGGGGGGGGGGTTAAAAAAAATGTTTTCTTGGTCGATTCCAAAAGTTTATTATTGAAAATAATAAACCAAAATTGTTTCTGCGAAGATCTTACTTATGAGCAAAAAGTATCATTTCTGTTATTGCATTTTTTCATTGTTGAACTGTACCATCTGTTTTTCTACACTAAATTAAGGAAATTAATATGTCTATACCTACTAATGACTTTCAAATTTGGAAGATTAAAATTCAAGGAACTCTCCTCTTTTTTTCCCACGATGGCAAAAACAAAAATAGAGAATCCATGAAGGATCAATGAAAAAATAAATATATCGCGTACCTATATAACTAGCGTAACTAGATAAATGGATAAGTGCGTATATTTCTCTACATTACTTCACTGGGGATTGGGAGCAGTTTTACAAAACACATAGCCGTGGGTTACCAAGTTTATTATTTAGAGGTAGTTGCATGGGTCGGAATTTCGTGTTTTTGACTTCAGATTCGAATTTAGCGCACGGAGATGATACTGTACCAGTTCTCTGTTCGAAATTCCATTTAGTTTAGCCGTATTTCAATAAAGAAATACCGTCCTCACTTGAGTAGGCAGGCCACTCCTCTTACGTCATCCCTAAACGAGAATCTCACGATTGAGTGCGTTGAGATCACTGCAATCCAGGACAATGGGGTATTTCGGTCAATTTTTTAAATATTTTTTTTCAAAAGAGTATGGCTCAGGAATAACGTAATCGGGTCTGTTCGTCGAGAAAATGTTTTTAAAAAATCAGAGAAGCTAAGGAAAGTTGAAGATTTGAATGGTGTGACGTAGCTAGCTAATCGTGACGTAGCTAAAAAAGTATCCATGCATAGAAACCCTTGGAGGACCTCTTGGATACTACAAAACACTACTCACACAGGCGCGTGACGTAGTCCGTGGCGTAGTCCTTGCCTTGTGTGTGTGCATTTATAGCGGCCCGCCTTTTTCAAACGTGTTATCTCTTTAATTAATTTTTCTACCACATGTTATAGTATCATTGGGCTAAAAGTTGGAGTATACAGGTTTTCAAGGGAGCTGAATCCGAATTTGAGGTCAAAAACCTGAATTTCCGACCCACCGAAATACCCCATTCAAGTCGGAAACATTGAAATAATGTTGTAAGATAATGGTGATGATAAAAAAAAACCTTGAAATAAATTTTTCTCATTCTTTCTCATTCTCATTCTTTACATGTTTGAATTAATCTTTTAAATCGAAAGTTTTGAAGCATATTTTGGTTGTATGGAAAAGATAATAGGTTTGTTCCAGCAGGGCCAACCGTGGTCGACCGAGTTGAGCACAAAAACCACAGCCTTAAGGCCCGTTTACACCAAACGAGCATTATTGGCGAACACTGTTCGCAAACAATCGCGAGCAAGATGCACGGGCGATGTGAACACTCACCCTCGCCGAACAGAGTTCGCAAACCCTGTTCGCGAACGTTCGAGCGCGTTCCGCCTCTTGTCGGTAAACCGACGAATCATCAAAGGGATTCGTGTTCGTTGCGCGTCCGGTGTAAACGGCATATCGGCGAGAGAACGAGCGGCCGGTGGTAGGACTGCATTTTTTTTCAAAACTTTTCGAGGTACGTGTTGGTGTTATTGCGTATTTATGATTATTTGTGTTTACCTATGCGTTTTTATTGCGGTAATTGGTATCATCCCTGGACACTTTTTCCTCAATTTTTCCAAGTAAAGACATGCGGCTGAAATTTTGGAAAAGCCCCGTTTCATCCGCCCTCAAGTCAGCTGCGAATAATCCCTTCCCTTCAGAAATGAAGACTCCCACATTCTTCTTTTTTTCATCCTTTTTTGGCGGCGTTTCTCGATTTCCGACGACATTAGCACAACTATCGACGCAGCACAGATTGAAATCTTCGACAACGCGGGTGCCATATTCAAAAGATATTATCGGGAACTTTCTCGAATGCTCGAGAACAACTGCTCGTGCGGGCGTGCTCAGGCAGTGTGAACGGGAGCTCGTTTGCGTGTTTGCAAACGTTCGCAAACAGTGCTCGTTTGGTGTAAATGGGCCTTTATGGATCGCGGTTGTGTGACCATCACCGTGGTTCAACCACTGCTGGAACACTCAACCGCTAGTTGATCAAAAATCGTGTTACTTCTGAATTTGCGTGACTTCAGGTTTCCTATATCATATCGCTTATCGTCGCTGAAGCTGTATTCACATGGGACGGAAGAGGGCAGAATCGGAAAAGACAGAAAGAAATATCACAATCTGATTGGCTGAGTTTCCCTGGTTGAGAATGGTGGCCGCCATCTTGACGGAACCCACCAGCGGAAGAAATATTTATTCCGCCGTCCGTCTTCCGTCCTTTCCATGCGCCTGCACAGTGGTCAGGAATGATAATCACTAGTGGAGGTTGCACTAGGTGGCCTACTGTCGATAGTAGCCAACAATCGATTGTTTTGATACAATCAAAGCGATTGAGGAGTTATTAGTTATGGACCAAGAGAGGACGAGACTTTCCGGGAGCAGGTAACTTGCCAATGCGACGAAAGCGCTGGACAGAGCCGGCAAACTCAATCTCCAGCCGAGTGAAAGCCTCCTGCAGAAAAGAACGATCCAGATCGACGGCTGAGGCATGATCAGGCTCGTCAACATTGAAGAAGATGACATTAGATGCCCTTCGCTGACGTTCGTGAAACTCCTGCATTAGATCATCAGCACTGTTTACAAGGGAGGCAGAGTTGTTGGCCACCGAAGTTAAAGAGGCAGCAAGATCAGGTGCTGCAGCCTGAGGGCCCGAGGAAGCCCTGAATGAATCAAACTCAGTTTTCAGAGTCTCAACAGTAGCCGTGCATTGAGCACCCTGGTCCTCAAGAGCAGCAATCCGCGACTCCAGGTCATCAACACGTGACTTAAGGGCCTCAAGAAACCAGGACTGAAGTGACTTCAAATGCTTCTCCATTGATGACTCGAAATCCTTCTTGGTAAGAAACTGGCCAACATCCGGCGAAGATGAGCGCAAAGACTTACACGTAGCACATTTCCAAGAGCTACGGGTGGCCTGCGATAATTTCCGGAAGTTAGATTCGGAGAAGCCCACGCAGCTGAAGTGAAAACGCTGCAAATTATTACACAATGGTTTATTATTTTTCTATATAGATCACTCGTCTACAAAATCACCAACCATCCAATATGAAGAGAAAAAAAAAAATAATAATAAAATCACCAACCATTGATTGCATTTTGGTCAGCTCTAATTTGAACGGAGATTAGGCCTCTTTTGCGATTCACAATCGTGTTTTGATTTATATATATATATATTTCAATATAAACCCTTAAATTTTCGTAGGGAGCGAACGGTTTGTCCTACAGAGCTCCGCGAGGTCTCAAAAAATTCTAAAAATTCTATAGAATCTTAAATTGAAGGAAAAAGAATACCTTTATATCAAAACAGTACCTTTATATCAAAACTTTTTGAGTTAGGGCGTTTTCAAAATTTCAAAATTGATTTTGGAACCCTTAGAAGTGACCTACATACCCCAAAAGCTTCGGGGCACAACTAGACCCCAAATGGAGCCTACATACCAAATTTCATCAAAATCGGTCGATGCTAAGTGGCAAAAGTGCCGCGTACGGCGGACGGCGGACGGACGGCCAAATTTTTATTCGATTTTTGGATTCTACGTACCTTGAAACGTAAACCATCAAATTTTGAGGGGGTGTTAAAATTTTTTTTTTCTTGGTCGATTCCAAAGGTTCATTATTGAAAATAATAAACCAAAAACGAATCACAGACAGTGCACCGAATAGTCTTCCCGAATAAGGGTCTCCTTACAAGAGGAACGTCCACACTCCATCACCGCAGTTGAGTAACGCGGGTTAGTATAAGCTAGTAGCGAAGGCGAAAAGAAGAAGCGGCCCGCACAGACAGCGAATTACAGTCTCGGACACGCCGTTCAAAGGCTGTTGATAGCGACCCGACTAGAACGAACAGATAGACAACTCGCAGCAAACGATTCACGGGACCGAAAACGTATGAAAATGATAAAATAACACGTTATGAGTCAAGCTCAGTACTTCCCGGAACACGACCGCTGATCACGACACAAGCAGCTTTAGACCAGGTCGCTTTATTTCGTTTAGAAATAATGTTTAACTGCTACACTGAACTGATTAGGCGAGAGCGGCAGAGACAGGCGTGAACGAGCAGATAGACAGAACGGAAATGTTCAGACTGGTAGGTTCTGGTTTCAGCGTTCGTCAGATTTTCTTCTAGTGTAGGGTGTTCAAATGTAGGCTGTGGAACACTGTCTTAAAACTCTAAGAAGGGGTACCAACTAAAATCAATTGTTTTTGATGGTTTCCTGTGAAACCGAACTGTCTCCTTGAACACGAAAATAATTAGTGTGAAAATTAAAATAACTTACTTTCCGGCAGAGACTTCCTCTAAACGAATCCCACCTTTCTCCGCCATGGTGGAGCCTTAATTCTACCAATCCCCTTCCTGCAACATAATTTGTACGTTAGAGGTTTATTATTACTTACTATATTAAACGAAATAGTTCATTAGATAAGTACCCACGAGATTGGTGTTATACAGGTGTCCCTAAACCAGTACAACTAATTTGCAATCACATTTTCCCTCTCATTTTTTTCTCACTGCTTAAAATGCCACTTTTTAGGACGTCACACAGTAAGACTTTGGGGTCCTTACACAGACCGAGCTTCCATTTAATTGGACACAAGTTTGAATTTCCCTCCTAAACAGTGTATTGAAGCTGCCCCAAACTTTTTTTCCTTGGTGTTGTTTGAATTGTGGAGAATTATGGCAACACAATTACGCACTAATTACGCAACACTGCAGATAAGACGGTTATCTTTGATTTACCTTTGGAACTGGTGGAGAAATGGATCCGAAAACGAAGCGCTCATTGCATGGTATGTTTTAATGATTTATTCCTCAATTTCCGAAAAATGTCTCATTGAATCTTGTTCGCAGGAATCTAATGGTGATTTTGCACTAATGGTTTGAAAGATTCGGATTGTATTAACGTCATAGCAATGCAACTTGTGGCGTCCATTTAAATGGACGCCCGGTCTATGTCCTAATCAGAGGGACCTCCAAAATATTGGACAGGTCAGGACTCAATCACGAACTTTTTTCGAAACAAATATTGACACCAGATTAGATTAGATTTTATTTTATTTCATTCTTCTAATTTGAATATCATGATTCTTCACCCAGATTAATGTTGTAGTAAACTTCATATTCGTCAAGCATCATTGCTGAGAAGTTTTTGTAGGAAAAATACCTGAGTATTTAGACTCTAAAAGACTAGTTTTGAAGTTGGTGAAGATGAATTTGATGATGTTCTTGCATTATCCACTATTTGAATTTTGGTTTATTATTTTCAATAATAAGCCTTTGGAATCGAGCAAGAAAAAAAAAAATTTTAACCCCCCCTCAAAATTTGATGTTTTACGTTTCAAGGTACGTAGAATCCGAAAATCGAATAAAAAAATTTCCGTCCGTCCGCCGTACGCCGTACGCCGTCCGCCGTCCGCCCTACGCGGCACTTTTCTTAGCAACACTGGACCGATTTGGTTCAAATTTGGTATATGGGCTCCATTTGGGGTCTAGTTGTGCCGCGAAGCTTTTGGTTGATGTAGGTCACTTCTAAGGGGTGAAAATTAAGGGTTGAAAGTTTCAAGAGTGCCCTAGCTCGAAAACTCTCGAAATAAAGGTATCGTTTTTTCACCAATTTTAAATAGTACAGAATTTTAAAAAATTTTTGAGACCACCCGGAGCTCTGTAGGACAAACTGTTCGGTCCCTACGAGTATTTGAAGGTTTTCCTTCGATAAAACAGAATCATGAGTGTGAATCGCAAAAGAGGACTAATCGCCGTTCAAATTTTATCTGACTAAGATGCGATCGCTGTTCATTTCTTCGATTTGTATACAGTTTTGCCTTCTGCGTAACCAGTAATCAAATTTCCATATCAAGCTTTCTATTTTTCGAATCGAGTGTGAAGCGTTTAGTTCTTTCTAATAAACATGATTGTGAAGGTGTGAAGCCATTATAGTGTGGTAGGTAGTACCTACCAATAGTTGGTAGGTAAAAAAAAATTGGTAGGTAAAAACAATGTTTGTAGGTAAAACTCGGCGCTTTGCGCCTCGGCGGGGGGCTCCGCCCCCCTGCACCCCCCGGTTTATTTCTTTTTCCATACTCTGTATGAAATCATAGGAACACAGAATGTGTTTTTGCGATGCTAGTCATCCGTTAAATAAAAAACAACAATAATAAATGTGGAGTCTTTGGCAATAATAAAATAAATAATTGTTAGACATTTAATTTGGTCTATAACCCTATAAATGTTATATAAATAAATATGTAACTACAAGAAAAATACTATATAAATTGAGAGCTTTCCAACGAATGGTGAACAATTTCTGTGCAATGAACACTGCGGGAGTTCTATTTCCTTACCAACGGCTTCGTTGCACGTGAAAATCATTATAAAAGGCGCGTAACGGTTTTTTCTGTCGCTTTTTCGTGACGATTTTTTTTCGGTAGGTCATCGCAAAAACACATTCTGTGTTAAAACGCTGCAAATCATTGCTCACTGATCAGATCACTGATCAGCTGAGTGAGCTCCGAAGCCATTTTCAATGCTATTGAATGGAAGTGCTCTTCCAGGCGTCTCCAGCATTCGAGGATATCTTCTTCACTCCTCACATCACTGATCAGCTGAGTGAGCTCCAAAGCCATTTTCAATCCTATTGAATGGAGGTGCTCTTCCAGGCGTCTCCAGCATTCGAGGAGATCTTCTTCACTCCTCACATCACTGATCAGCTGAGTGAGCTCGAAAGCCATATTCAATCCTATTGAATGGAAGTGCTCTTCCAGGCGTCTCCAGCATTCGAGGAGATCTTCTTCACTCTTCTGATCACTGATCAGCTGAGTGAGCTCCGAAGCCATTTTCAATCCTATTGAACGCAGGAGCTGAAATTTGAGAGGGAAGGTCAAGGGAGAATACAGATGGTGGTAGGTGCTATTGATGGAGAACCAGTGATCTATACAGAAGGATGATCTATACAGAAAATAATAAACCTTTGAGCAATGATTTGCAGCGTTTTTATTAGGTGGTTATTGGCAGTTGACCCAGATTAATGTTGTAGTAAACTTCATATTCATCAAGCATCATTGCTGAGAAGTTTTTGTAGGAAAAATACCTGAGTATTTAGACTCTAAAAGACTAGTTTTGAAGTTGGTGAAGATGAATTTGATGATGTTCTTGCATTATCCACAATTTGAATTTTTATTAGGTGGTTATTGGCAGTATTTCTTTGTACCTATTCTGAAATTCGAATCTAGTTAACCTCCCTTTCTTCCAGGAATTGTCAACAATGTCAAAATGATGACAACAGGAGGTAATCGCTTTGCTTTGCAAAGGTAATCGCAAGCTTAGCTTAGAATACAGTTTTGGAGGGGGAGATATTGATGAAGACCTTTATTTGGACGATATGGAGGTTGTCGACGTGGATCCACGAGGTAGCCTGTTGGAAAGGACAGTCAAGACCATTAATCATTTCGTCGACTTGGCTTTGGCTAACGCCTGAATCGTGTTCAGGCAAGATCAAATTGCCCTTAAAAATTAGAGGAACGACATCCTCAGCTACTTAGATTTTAAAATGTTGGTGCCAGGCCACCAACCTATCCATCCTTGGTCCTATCCATTTGCTACGAAAAGGGGATTGATGGCGATGTGGGACCATCAACTCTTCGTTCTGGAACTCCAAGAAATTGGGGGGAAGCAAGGCCTCGTAACTCATTGAAACTCGAGGCTATGCATCTTCCAGCCTTTGATGAAATGAAGAATGCAGCACGATGCAAGTTGCAGGTTGTAAGAAAAATATCAAATTCGTCTGCAAAGAATGTTCGAAGTAACTCTGTTTGACGAAAGTGAGTTACCATGAAAGGCTGTTGCTAAGGCTTTTTGGTTTATTATTTTCAATAATGAACCTTTGGAGTCAACCAAGAAAAACAAATTTTAACACCCCCTCAAAATTTGATGGTTTACGTTTCAAGGTACGTAGAATCCAAAAATAAAATGAAAATTTGGCCGTCCGTCCCACGTACGCCGTACGCGGCACTTTTGCCACTTAGCATTGACCGATTTTGATGAAATTTGGTATGTAGGCTCCATTTGGAGTCTAGTCGTGCCCCGAAGATTTTGGTTGATGCAGGTCACTTCTAAGGGTTCCAAAATCAATTTTGAAATTTTGAAAACGCCCTAACTCAAAAAATTTCGATTTAAAGATATTGTTTTTCCTTAAATTTAAGATTCTATAGAATTTTTAGAATTTTTTGAGACCACCCGGAGCTCTGTAGGACAAACCGTTCGCTCACTACGAGAATTTAAAGTTTGGACTTACGATAAATCAGAAACACGAGTGTGAATCGGAAAAGAGGCCTAATCTCCGTTCAAATTAAAGTTGACCGAAATGCGATCGATGTTTTTCTTCATTGGTTGTTGGCTTAGCAGACGAGTGATATATAGTATCGGAAAATAATAAACCATTGTGTAATAATTTGCAGCGGTTCTGCTCTGAATTAGGGCCGGGGGTACAAGTCATCGTTTAAACGGGGACATAGCTAAGCTTAGCTTAATTTTGAAACACCGTTTAAACTACAGATCCCGTTTGGCGGGTGTACAAGTCCTTATCAGCTCGGTTTAAGAAACTGGAGTTTAGGAATCCAGAGACGACGAAGACGAAGAGGAAGAGAACAAAAGGGCATGGAACTATAAAGGTTCCATGCTGTTCCATGTTCGTAACTGCAAATTTTTGATGAATTTCAAGGCAGAAGTTGGAATAATAAACATCAACTTCACGTTAATCAGGATAACCTAAAACCTCAATGTGAGTTTTGCTAGAATAAAAGTGCGGACGACTTTTACTTCAATCGGCTCAAAAACCTTCATTTTAGCGTTTCTATTTATTGTAATACGCTAGTGGTGAAAGAAAGGAGTGTCGAAAAATAAATAAAAACAAACCAACGATGAAAACGACGTATTAACTTTCATGATCGACCCAAAAATCGGTTATTCAAGAAAGAGTCTTCCCGTCCAAGAACCGGTTTTTCGAAGATGTGGTGAGTACTTTCGACATATTAATTTTATCCTATTTCTTATCATTAAAAGAAATTTCGCATGCCGAATACTTCCGACGATAATGTGAAAGTGAGTAGTGATAACTACTATTTCTTTCACTAGCAAGCAACTCTGTTCCGAATATTGGTTGATGTACGTAAATAATCATAACGATCGGTAGAATACCTGATAGAATGTATTACCAAAAAGCACTCCTACAAAACCAGCAAGTAGGTACCTACAGCAACTCATGTAGCTCAAATTGCTCGTAATACTATAGATGCATTCTTTCAAGTACTTTCTCACGTCTTCTTCATAGTTACTTACCTACTTCACAACTCTTTTCATCACTCCCCATTCCTTTTTTTCAGGTGATTACCATGTTCAACTGAAGATACGTCTCCTACGTAGGGTGCTGCCCTATTCCTAATGGTCGTTTCCTCCTACCTTCCCATTTTATTTTATCAATACAATATTATTCTGTAGGTATCAATTGTTGTGTAACTGAGTAAAGGACCTGACTGATATCTATTTATTAAATGACTGTACCTATCACAAATCAATAATGTTTTGAGATATTCTGTATGTTTTTTCCGAAAAATACACAAATGTACCTTTTTTATAATTTTTGTGACTTTACCTCTGTTGATTCCGTTCTTGAAATAGGTAACTATCTTTAGTACATTGAAAATTGAATATTTTCCTATTTTAATGTTCAAATTGTTGAATGCTTTTTCCGACTAGGTATTCCTTAAATTTAATGCATATTTGTACAGACTAACTTCTAAACTAAAATCGTCAGTGAATAATGTAACATATTCGAGCAGCTACTACAATATATTTAATAAAATTCAACCTCAACCAAAATACTTCACCACATTGGTAACATTATTTCTCGTTATTACCCACTAAGCTCAGCTTAAACGGCCATCAGCGACCGTTTAACTTTAGTCTTAGTTTAGCTCTTATCAGGAACTAAAAGCGTAGTTTAGGAACTTGTACCCCAGCCCTAAACTGCATTCTCCGTTTAAACAGTAGTTTAATCGATGAGTGACGTTTAAACGGGTATTGTACCCCCGGCCCTTAGTCGTAAATTGGGTAGTTAATTTAGAGTTAAAATTAATTTTAGCATTCATTCTATGTAGGAGATAGGATTGTCATTTCATGTTTTATCGAGATGGTATTTTAAAATTAGGGAAAAGTTTGTATTGTGATAATTTTTAAATGAATTGAGGGTGTGACAAATGAAGTCCTTTGTGTTCTTTGTAACAGCTTATTTATTACGGGGAGCTTTCAACAACCCTCTGGTTGTTATCATCAGCCCAACAGCAAAAATGTAGAGTCCTTGTGGGGGGCACAACCAGACAACTACTTAGTAGCAGTAGTTGTCTGGTTGTGCCCCCCACAAGGACTCTACATTTTTGCTGTTGGGCTGATGATAACAACCAGAGGGTTGTTGAAAGCTCCCCGTAATAAATAAGCTGCTACAAAGAACACAAAGGACTTCATTTGTCACACCCTCAACTCATTTGAAAAGAAGGATAGTCCCACCCAAGAACACATGATAATTTTTAGTCTAGTTACAAGATCAAGATACAAGTCGAGATACTATTAATTTCAAGTTGTTTTATCTTTTAAACAATCAAAATATGCAAATTTTTAATCAATAACGACGAAATATAGGTATTTGCTGTATTATGATTTTTTTCTTAGAAAGGGGGGTCGATAGAGTCCTGGTGTCCATTTAAATGGACGTTTTGTAATTCCTTTGCAAAATAAAATTTTTCGAACTTGGATATTTTTCGAGTTATTTGAAGCCCAAACAGCCAGAAAACATGAAAAAAATAAAAATAAAAAAAATATTATTACTGCAAGCTCAAAACTTCAGAGTTTAGGAAAGTTCCAAAATGGATTTCAGTGAAACTTTTTTGACGTGATAACGTCTTATAAATTGGTTTACCGGGAGACACTTCAAGAAACTGCGTTACGCTCCGCTCACGGAGGGGGTGCAGCTCGGCGCTCCCTAAAGGCGGGCGGCCCCTCCCCTTCCCCGGCGCTCACAAAAGCGGGAGCGCCCCGCCCCCCTTCCCTGGCACTCACTCCCCCCCACCCATGGGAAATACCTACTACCTACGGGAAATACCTACTCTGTGCAACTTGACAAAGAATTTTATTTTATCCTTCTTCCTACTATACGAATGAATATTAACATTACAATTATTTTACCACTCAAAGTCGTTGTCACGTAAAACTTTCGCCCGTATACCGACTTTACAGGCAACAACACAGGGTTTTTTCGAAAAAATTCATTCTAAAAATTTTGAGGCCATTGCAATAGCTTCATTTTCTTGAAAATTCGCTAATTGTTCAAGAAGACCTAAAACCTAAAACTCGAGAGGAAATTTTGATTATGGAGAATTTTTTTTTTTCAACCTTGAAAAGTGAGAACAATGTTTCCGCTACCTTGGTGGACCCGGGAGCACAACAGTTATCTATTCAGTCATGTTCCAATCACTCGATAGAAATCGATCGGAAACATGTTATTGAATCAATTACTCAAATTCGGGCCCAATCGTTTGTGGAAAATATGATTGGCTAGACTGATGATGGCAACCCTCTAAAAAGGAAAACGTCTGCCAAGTGGGTGTGGCACATAGCTTCCTCGTCTTCACAACCCGATTGTATAGATGATCCGATCCATACTAGTTAATCTCAAAATATCAATCTCTAAGTACCTTCCACTACCCTCATAGGGGACCATCTGAATCTGAACAATTCTGAGAAATTTCGTAGAAATCGGATGGAGTTATGGCTGTTATTAGGAATTCACGTTTGCGCATGCGCAGCAACTACTATTAGTCTGAGAGAGATGGTTTTCATAGAGGACCATCTACACGCCAATCTGAACAATCCTAGAAAACTTCATCAAATTCGGATGAAAAATGTGTTATGGCTGTTACAAGGAATTCACGTTTGCGCATGCGCAGTAGCTACTTGATAGTCCGGGGGTAATGATTTTCATAGGGGATTATCTACAACCTAGTCCGCATAATTCCTGAACATTTCGTCGAAAATGGGGAAGAAAATGTAGAAGTTATGGCTGTTACAAGGAATTCGCGTTTGCGCATGCGAAGCGGCTACTAAAAGTCTGGGAGAGATGATTTTCATAGGGGACCTTCTACACGCCAACCCGCACAATTCCTGAAAATTTAATCGAAATCAGACAATAACTTCGTGTAGTTATGCCAGTTACATGGATTTCATGACAGACAGACAGACACGGAACCACAATTGTTCAGGTAGGTCTGAAACGTAAAACGCAAGTGGAAATTTCGATTTTGGAGAACGTTCTTTTTCAACCTTGGGAAGTGAAAACAAAGCTTCCGCTACCTTGGTAGACTCGGGAGCAAAACGCTGCAAATTATTACACAATGGTTTATTATTTTTCTATATAGCACTCGTCTGCAAAGCCACCAACCATCCAACATGAAGAAAAACATCGATCGCATTTCGGTCAACTAAAATTTGAACGGAGATTAGACCTCTTTTGCGATTCACACCCGTGTTTCTGTTTTGTTGTACGTCCAACCCTTAAATTATCGTAGGGAGCGAACGGTTTGTCCGACAGAGCTCCGCGTGGTCTCAAAAAATTCTATAGAATCTCAAACTTAAGAAAAAATACCTTTAATTCGAAATTTTTTGAGTTAGGGCGTTTTCAAAATTTTAAAATTCATTTTTGAACCCTTAGAATTGACCTACATCAACCAAAACCGTCGGGGCACAACTAGACCCCAAATGGAGCCTACATACCAAATTTCATCAAAATCGGTCAATGCTAAGTGGAGAAAGTGCCGCGGACGGCGGACAGTCGGCCAAATTTGTATTCTATTTTCGACCGACTTCAACGCGCCGAAGGCGCGCGAAAGAGGAGGTACTCAATTCGGGTTGTCGTGGGACTACGATTTTTTTTTTTGTATGTCCGAGTCACTTGCATTTCTTTATTCTGGTATCAATCTGTCTGATTCTTTTTGAAATGTGTTCTATTAGTATCCATGGTGGTCCCATTTCAAACAGATTTGATTTTGCTTTGTTAAAAGTATCAAAAATTTGTGAAAGAAGTTGAAAAACGTGGTTCCCGTTTTCGGGAATATTGGTCCGCATTCACTCTTCTTGCCCTGTGACTTCCGACTGAGTCGATGGAGGACCATTTGTGTATAATCAAATTGAAGAACTGATTGTAAGCTTTAAAATGATATGCTATATGAGGGGGGTTCCGATAACTAAAAGGTGCTGCGGGGGATGAGAAAGGGGGAAATTATGGTGGGTTATTTTTTTGTTAAAAAGGTTTTTATTTTATTATTTTCCATTTTATATTATTGCATTCTACGTACGTACCTTGAAACGTAATTTTGAGGGGGTGTTAAAAAAAAATTTTCTTGGTTCATTATTGAAAATAATAAACCAAAAACGCTGCAAATTATTACACAATGGTTTATTATTTTTCTATATATAGATAACTAGTCTGCAAAGCCAATAACCATCCAACATAAAGGTAAACATTGATCGCATTTCGGTCAGCTTTCATTTGAACGGAGATTAGGCCTCTTTTGCGATTCACACTCGTGTTTCTGATTTATCGTACGTAAAACCCTTAAATTCTCGTAGGGAGCGAGCAGTTTGTCCTACAGGGCTCTGCGTGGTCTCAAAAAATTCGAAAAATTCTGTACTATCTTAAATTGATGGAAAAACAATACCTTTATACCAAAATTTTTTGAGTTAGGGTGTTTTCAAAATTTCAAAATTCATTTTTCGACCCTTAGAAGTGACCTACATCAACCAAAGTCTTCGGGGCACAACTAGACCCCAAATGGAGCCTACATACCAAATTTCATCAAAATCGGTCAATGCTAAGTGGGGAAAGTGCCGCGTACGGCGGACAATCGGCCAAATTTGTATTTGATTTTGGTTTATTATTTTCAATAATGAACCTTTGGAATCGACCAAGAAAAAAAATTTTAACACCCCCTCAAAATTTGATGGTTTACGTTTCAAGGTACGTAGAATCCAAAAATCGAATAAAAATTTGGCCGTCCGTCCGCCGTCCGCCGTACGCGGCACTTTTGCCACTTAGCATTGACCGATTTTGATGAAATTTGGTATGTAGGCTCCAATTGGGGTCTAGTTGTGCCCCGAAGATTTTGGTTGATGTAAGTCACTTCTAAGGGTTCCAAAATCAATTTTGAAATTTTGAAAACGCCCTAACTCAAAAAATTTTGATATAAAGGTATTGTTTTTCCTTCAATTTAAGATTCTATAGAATTTTTAGAATTTTTTAAGACCACGCGGAGCTCTGTAGGACAAACCGTTCGCTCCCTACGAAAATTTAAGGGTTTATATTGAAATATATATATATAAATCAAAAAATCAAAACACGAGTGTGAATCGCAAAAGAGGCCTAATCTCCGTTCAAATTAGAGCTGACCGAAATGCGATCGATGGTTGGTGATTTTGATTTTTTTTCTTTTTTTTTCTTTTTTTCTTCATATTGGATGGTTGGTGATTTTGTAGACGAGTGATCTATATAGAAAAATAATAAACCATTGTGTAATAATTTGCAGCGTTTTGGATTCTACGTACCTTGAAACGTAAACCAACAAATTTTGAGTGTTAATAATTTTGCTTCCGAGTCTACCAAGGTAGCGGAAGCTTTGTTTTCACTTTTCAAGGACGAAAAAAAAGTTCTCCAAAATCAAAATTTTCACTCGCGTTTTGCGTTTTAGACCTTTCTGATCAATTTTGGTTCAGTGTCTGTGTGTCTGTCTGTCTGTCCGTCTGTCATGAATTCCTTGTAACGCGCGAAGTTATTGTCCGATTTCGATGAAATTTTCAGGAATTGTGCGGGTTGGTGTGTAGACGGTCCCCTATGAAAATCATCATCCTCGGATTGATAGATAGAAGCGACTGCGCATGCGCAAACGTGAATTCCTTGTAACGGCCATAACATCTACATTTTCCATCCGATTTCAATGAACTTTTCAGGGATGTTACAGGCTAGTATTTAGATGGTCCCCTATGAAAATCACCACCTTCGGACCGATAGTAGCCACTGCGCATGCGCAAACGTGAATTTCCTTGTAACGGCCACAACTTCCACATTTTCCACCCAATTTCGATGAAATTTTCAGGGATTATGTGGATTAGGTTGAAGATAGTCCCCTATGAAAATCATCATCCCCGGACAGATAGAAGCGACTGCGCATGCGCAAACGTGAATTACTTGTAACAGCCGTAACTTCAACTGTCCCCCAGGGGTCGCGGGTTCGAATCCCAGCCGAGGCTAAGTATTTTTTTTATCCAATCACGTACATCTACTCACTTAATTTTTGATCCGAATTTGATGAAATTTATTCTAGGGTTGTCCAGATTAGCGTGTAGATGGTCCCCTATGAGGGTAGTGGAAGGTACTTAGAGATTGGTGTTTTGAGATTAACAACTATGCATCGGATTATCTGTATAATCGGGTTATGGATACGAGGAAGCTATGTGCCACACCCACTTGGCAGACGTTTTTCTGTGTAGTGAATCTTTATTGAAGTACGTATCTGCAAATAAAACTCCCTGAAACGCTTCCTAAAAATTTAGAGAGTCTTTCAAAGAACGGGATTTTCGGATTCAGGCGGAAGACCCTACACACGGCTTGGACGCTGCGGGGTGGGGGCTACGTCACAAGTGTGTAGGGGGCCAAGAGACCGCTACACCACTGTTACCCTGACGCAAGGTTATCGTGCTTTCTGTTTGTTTACGTTCATTTGTGATGCCTGTCACGGTTTACCCTGACAAGAAAATTGTAGAATCCATCCATCCATTGTGGTGCTTTCTACTGAATTTTGCTAGAAGCGCAATCAAAACATATTGCATCCAAGATTTCGTTTCCTTCTGGCATTCCCTCAACTGAAACCTTATATGGTTGTGAAGAAACGCGGTGTTCTGGTGTTACTCGATTCACAACCTCGCAAATTTGCCAGATTCTTTCAAGTTGGACATAACCAACATCCTTTTAGGTATTTAACAATTTACAAATACTCATTGGTACTACGTTGTACAGGATAATGAAACTACGATGAAACTTTCAATAAATGAGCTGCTGCAACCATTTGGATGAAGAAGTACTGCACTCTAGAAAACACAATTACAACTGACCTTTTACTTTCTATAAAAGTGTCAAATCACCTCACATTCTTGGCTCCTCTTATTTCGGCGCTGACGTACTTGTTGTTATTGACGTAAAAATCGTGCAACATGCCAATATGACAGACGGTGAGTGTGACACCACGTTTCTTTAACTGAAACCACCTGTGCACACTTCCACATAAAAGTAAGACGATTCCCACTGCTTTCTTTAAAATCCTGACGTGTAACCTCACCTCTTACAGTGGTAGTAAAACCGCGGGAAACGATAATAAGCCGCCAAAATATGAAAACACAAAAAAGGCAGATTAAAAATAGAAACCTCCGTATAAGCATATTTTATTATCCTGCTCGCTTTGTTTGCTTCTGAAAAAATCTGCAAACCCATTTCTTTCATATCTAGATATAATCAGTTAAGAATCCCTACAAATTCAGGCCGCTGATTTGATCGGTGATTCACAGTGTTCAAGCAAAGTTGACTACCTAGGGATCCGGACATGGCAGATTAGTAGACATTTAGCTGTTTAAACTTCAATTTCTATATTTTAGCGTGAATAAGTGCATATTTTATTGAAAGTGGAACAAAGTTGATAGGTAGTTTATGGAGAATTTTTTTGACGACCAAATCATAAATGGGCATTTGGGGTCTTCTATGGACAACGATTGTCTCTTTCTGGGAAAATGACCCGCATACAGTATGTTCGTATGGTATACTGAAAATCGAAAAAAAACCAAGAATAGTGTAAGAAAACTTTCTAAAAGAAACTGCAACACCATTGTTCCTTTTCTTGACCATACCTTCAACTGAAAGATTTCTTTGAAAATTCGCTCATCAATTCATGCTGCATGAAAGGACTTTTTTCCCGATCTCCCCTCAAAGAAAAATTGTCTTCTGTGACGGAGGGGGCACGCCAAAAAATAAATAAATCAAATATTAATGGGGATGGGAATTCGTATTTGCGCATGCGTAATTGCTACTATCAGTTCGGGGGCGATGATTTTCATTGGGGATCATCTACAAGACAATCCCTGAACATTTCATCAAAAACGGATAGAAAATGTAGAAGGCATGGCAGCTACGTGGGAATTAGTTGAGAATAGTAAGGAATAGAATAGTGGGAATTCACATTTGCGGATGCATAGTTGCTACTAGTAGTCCAGGGCGATTATTTTCATAGGGGACCATCTACACGACATTCCACTCAATCCTTGAAAATTTCATCGACATCGGATGGGTTTATGGCAGCTACAAGGGAATTCGCATTTGCGCATGCGCAGTGACTACTATTAGTCCGAGGATGATTATTTTCATAGGGGACTATCTACACAAAAATTCGCATGATCCCTGAAAATCTCATCGAAATCGGATGGAAAATCTAGAAGTTATGGCAGCTAGAAGGGAATTCATGTTTGCGCATGCGCAGTGACTACTATTAGTCCAGGGGTGATGATTTCCATAGTGGACCATCTACACAACAATTCGCATGACTCCTGAAAATTTCTTCGAAATCGGGCAATAACTTCTCAAAGTTTTGTCCATATTGCATGACATAGTTGGAATATTGGATGCATCATATTTTGGATGACGAGGAAGCTATGTGCTACACCCACGTGGTAGACTACCCGAATTTTCTGGTAATCGGAACCCCCGTCATATAGCATCTCATTTAAAAGGTTAGAATCGGTCCTTTAATTTGAATGTACACAAATGGTCCGTCAATCACTCAGTCGGGGGTTACAGGGGAAGTTTTAGGGAATACGGAACTTCCCGGAATCAAAAACCACGTTTTTCAACTATTTTCACACATTTTTGACACTTTTAACAAAGAAAAATGAAATTCGATTGAAACGGGACCACCATATATCAAAGGAGTTGGGATATACACAACTGTCATGGTAAGTGGAGTGGGAAATAACTTAACGCCTACCGAAGGAAATGACAGTATGAAAACTGCCGAGAGTGAAAAATGAACTTAAGCCCGTAATTAATTAGAAAAAGAACATGGTAGGTAGTCGATTCGTAGATAGGTTGGTATATTATGTGACTTACAAAAGAAGAGAATCCACTAAAGGAGAACTTCCGATAATTTGGAACTTGAATCGATAGTTTAGGGGGTTTATACGAACTTTTTATTTTTTTTAATTGTTTAAATCAAAATTAATCACAAAATTTAACAAAGGAAATCACTCGTGGTTGAATTGAGCAAAATTTAACGAGCAAAACCACGATAACGGTAACAGTGTATGAAAAGTGTGTAAGGATGTATCAAAAAGGAAGTTGGTAGTTACCATCGGATATTACTACTAATATCTACATCAAGGAGTGATACGGTGTGAACATAATGTCTTTTCTTGATACACATCATCAAGAAGTAATAATAACTGTCAGTTGTGCTTTGTAGTGTGTTAATTTGAACCTATAAATTTTTGGAATCGAGCAAAAATAAAAAAATTCTACCCCCTCAAAATTTGATGGTTTTAAGGTAGGTAGGTACAGCTCCCGTGTTTTAAGGGGCAGAAAGTGGGGAAAATCATTTTCAAAACTCCCTAGCTCGAAAACTTGAGGATATTGTTAATTTCTTTAATTTTAAATAGTCACGATTTTTAAGAATTTTTTTACACAACCCTAAGCTCAGTGGGACCAACGGTTCGCTAATGAGGATAATTAATTATTTAATTTGTAAATAATTAATTACTCGCGTTTTTCATCAATTTAGGAATGAGACCATCCAGAGCTCGGAACGATGGATCACAGTTAAGTAATTACGGTTCACGGATTACTCCTGGCTGACTATGGAATATCACAAGCCCCCCCCCCCCCCCATTCATCAATCCATAGGTCCCTCTTTATTGGTCGTGCTGTGTTAACTCACCTAGGTAACAACAACTAGGCCAAATGCGATCTTTTTCATTTCTTCAAATAGAATTTCCAGCCACCCAGTTGTGCTTCTTGTACAATCAAAAGCTAAATTTATCAATCGAGGCACCCACAACTTTGAGGTTAAGGCGTTTTATTGGAAGGAAGAAAGTTTCTGTCAAAAGGTGGGTAGATTATAAATGGCAAATACTATGATTTGGCCCATTTTTTAGAACTTTCAACTCAAACTTTTCAGGGCTGTTTCCTCTTATCATTTTCCATCGTTTTGCAAACAACTGGAATTGATGAAGCTATTGAGATTGATCTCTCTCTCTCTCTCTCTCTGATAAACAGTGTTGACCTAGCAGACTTGATTACCATTATCGTAGTGTAACATTACAGACTTGGGTAACATTATCGTAGTGTAAGTATATTCGCACTCTAAACTACTTTGACCTCCTCGTAGAATTGCTATGGTTTCTCATGAAAGATAAATAATATCGCACTCGAGTGGACACAACTGGGACGAGTAATATTGAGCGGTGGCTGGTGTGAGTACCTATTCATTCTACGGTCCACTCAATTCTTGGAGAACTTCCAAAATGAAGAGAAACAAACAACCCCTTCTAAAAACGACTAATGGAAAGTGAAGTCTAACAGTTCGAGTGATAATTTCATAATCGAGAAGACTAAAAATAAGCCAACCAAGTTGGGTGGGCAGTGTAGCGTTGACGCCCGCCATGTTTATCGATGTGAATCGCAGGACGTTGATCTCCTCGTACAAAAGTACTCCTTGCGATTATAGATTTTGAGGAGCAGTTAATGAATCAACAGATCAAGATGGAGTGTCTTTATTTTCTTCTTATATCATGGATGCTACATCCTTTCTTGTTTGGATGAAATTAAAATAAACACAATTCTTAAAATTACAAAAACATGTTAACTTAAATCGAACTGAGGTAGGTACCGTTCCTAACAAAAGTGGCAGAGGCCACGCCCATGAGGGATACCTCTCAACTGGGTTTACCAATCTATCTTTCTATTTTATTGATCTCCATGAACGTAGGTCCATGTAACAAACTCATTCAAGAAAGATAACATCAATCGTAACCACTAACGTAAATAAACTTCCTGAAACAACCTTGGAAGTTGTAACCTTCAACATAATGAACCCTTCTCATTCATAACCTCTTCACCTAGTCAATTTAAAATCAATTAACTCAGTCCTTTTTCTCAATTAGATCATTTTTATTACCTTTATTTTGTACTATAATTTATATATTTATTTTGTGATAGTTACTCTACTCTGTACTGTTATACTCGCAGAATAGTAGAGAGTTTTTGCTTCATACGGACCCACCGCAGGAGGCACCGTTCGTGGAAATAGAGAGTTTTTGCTTCACACAGGCGAGTAGAGGTGGGAAAGAAATAGCGTCACTGGCTAGCTGTCACCTATTACCAACTGACTTGCAGTGACAGCAGGTAAAATTACTCTCCCTTCCTCCCTGTTCCTACCTATGTCGATTACGGATATTTAAAGAATCACAAATTCGTGGTAAATAGTTTTTCGGGTAGAAGAAGGTAAGTTGGTATAAAAAGAGGATTATCTGCATGATTATTTGAGCAAAAATTATTAATTTTAGTGTTTTTCTTAATTTTAGGAAGTTTTATGCAGATACGCATTTTATAGAATAATTAAAAATTTAACTACCTATTTTATAACTTAACTATTTTAATTTTAAGGTACCTACCAATTTCCGAAAATGACGATATAATTATTGCTTCCGAGTCTACCAAGGTAGCGGAAGCTTTGTTTTCACTTTTCAAGGACGAAAAAAAAAGTTCTCCAAAATCAAAATTTCCACTCGCGTTTTGCGTTTTAGACCTTTCTGAACAATTTTGGTTCCGTGTCTGTCTGTCTGTGTGTCTGTCATGAATTCCTTGTAACTCGCATAACTGTACGAAGTTATTATCCGATTTCTATGAAATTTTCAGGGATTGTGCGGGTTGGTGTATAGACGGTCCCCTATGAAAATCATCACCTTCGGACTGATAGTAGCCACTGCGCATGCGCAAACGTGAATTCCTTGTAACGGCCATAACTTCTACATTTTCCATCCGATTTCAATGAAATTTTCAGGGTTGTTACAGACTAGTATTTAGATGATCCCCTATGAAAATCATCACCTTCGGACTGATAGAAGCGACTGCGTATGCGCAAACGTGAATTACTTGTAACAGCCGTAACTTCAACTGTCCCCCAGGGGTCGCGGGTTCGAATCCCAGCCGAGGCTAAGTATTTTTTTGATCCAATCACATACATCTACTCACTTAATTTTTCATCAGAATTTGATGAAATTTTTAGACTAGACCTAGATGACTGTTTAGATTAGCGTGTAGATGGTCCCCTATGAGGGTAGTGGAAGGTACTTAGAGATTGTAGTTTTAAGATTAACAACTATGCATCTGATCATCTATATAATCGGGTTATGGATACGAGGAAGCTATGTGCCACACCCACTTGTTATTTATTGTTTTAACCTCACTTATTGTCACATGGACATCACCATTCAATATTGATATAAAAAATTCTGTTGATAGTTTGCTGGGTTATCAAAAACTCAATTCCATTGGAAATACTTTCTAGACTAGTAACTAAAGGTTTGTTCCAACCAACCTTATCTAAACAATCTGAAAGGTCATGTTAACTGCTCACTGAGTAAAGGGTTAACAAAGGTTAAATAACTCCGGGAGGTCAACTCAAGCCGACTCAAGTAGGTGGTTGTGGTCCACAGAGTCGTGCCAATTCCCATGAACGTACCCATGATCTATTTTAATAGCCGTCAGATTTTTATTGATTATATTGGAACTTTAGCAATTTATCTGACAATAGAGATTATCATAGATAAGTTATTATCTCAAGTATCGCATTAAACAATATCGTCTTAGACAAACCATGCAACAATAAAAGTTCGTAAACTTGACCGGGTGTACGTAAAGTTTCCGCACATAGTGTAACATGGAAGGAATTTGTTGGCGTAAAGATTATTACCATTTGTTATTGTAAAGCAATATTAGAGTTATTCAAAAATTCTCCAATAAGGATCTATTGGACAAAGATTCAACTAGTCTAGATGACCTCTCCAACGCTTTGAAGTCACCATTGATTTTCCACGAAATCTGAAAAACTTTCGAACAATAACACTTTATTATCTTCTGTTTGGCGCCCATAACCCTGCGTTGTCGAAAGTGCTCAAATAAATTAAAACCGCTGCAAATTGTTATATAAAGATTTATTATTTTGCTTCCGAGTCTACCAAGGCAAGGGAAGCTTTGTTTTCACTTTTCAAGGACGAAAAAAAGTTCTCCAATATCAAAATTTTCGCGCATAACTATACGAAGTTATTTTCCGATTTCTATGAAATTTTCAGCGATTTTGCGGATTGGTGTGTAGACGGTCCCCTATGAAAATCATCATCCCCAGACTGATAGAAGCGACTGCGCATGCGCAAACGTGAATTCCTTGTAACGGCCATGACTTCTACATTTTCCATCCGATTTCAATGAAATTTTCAGGAATGTTACAAATTAGTATTTAGATGGTCCTCTATGGAAATCATCACCTTCGGACTGATAGTAGCCGCTGCGCATGCGCAAACGTGAATTCCTTGTAACAGCCATAACTTCCACATTTTCAACCCGATTTCGATGGCATTTTTAGGGATTACGCGGATTAGGTTGTAGATGGTAATGAAAATCAATGCCTTAAAATTTACAGAAGCCTCTGCGCATGCGCATACGTAAAATCCTTGTAACAGCCATAACATTTACATTTTTCATCCGAATTTGATGAAATGTTCTAGGATTGTCCAGATTAGCGTGTAGATGGTCCCCTATGAGGGTAGTGAAAGGTACTTAGAGATTGGTGTTTTGAGATTAACTACTAGGCATCGGATCATCTATATAATCGGGTTATGGATACGAGGAAGCTATGTGCCACACCCACTTGGCAGACGTTTTTATTTTATATATATTTATATTTTTTATTTTAGATACCTATATTATATATTTTTATTAAATAAACTCTTCAGACTCAATTCGGAGAAATAGAGAGTTGTGGTTGCCTTGATTAGCTATTTGATTACTGGTGGCTAAAGTCGGAAAACTGAGTAGCTACAGCTCGAACAACAATCGCATTTTGGTCAGCTAAATTTTGAACAAAGATTGGACCTCTTTTACGATTCACACTCGTGTTTCTGATTTATCGTAAGTCCAACCCTTGAGTTCTCGTGAGGAGCAAACAGTTGGGCCTACAGGGCTCTGGGGGTCTCATTCGATTCTAAAAATTCAATATTATTTCTAATTGACGAAAAAAACCTTTATGTCGAAGTTTTTCGAGCTAGGGCATTTACAAAATTTCAGCCCTTATTTTTCAACTCTTAGAAGTGACTGACTTCAACCAAAAGCTTCGCGGCACAACTAGACTCCAAATGGAGCCCATATTCCGAATTTCATCAAAATCTTCCCATGGTAACTAAGGAAAGTGCCGCGGACAGACGGCAAAATTGTTTATTCAATTTTCGTATTCTTCTTACTTGAAACTTAAACCATAAAATATTCAGGGGGGTTAAAAAAATGTTTCTTGGTCGATTCCAAACGTTCATCATTGAAAATAATCAACCAAAAAGAATCACGACTGTGTTTTCTTTCGTTTTTTGACGAACATCAACACGATGATAGGTAAGAAGTCTTTCTCGATTTTTTGCTTCATCACATTCCTACCTTTGGGTTCTACTTATCGAATCATCTCAGAGCCACTCTCAAGCTACTCTCCAAACGTAGGCAGAAATTCCCAAGAAATTATTACTGCTGCAGAAATGTTGGAGATAACAACTATACAGGGTGTCCCAGAAGTTATGGTCCACCCTCCGGCATTTCCGTATTTCATTACGTAGTAAAATGGGCGTAACGCCATATTTCATATTGTTTTTTGTGAAGAATTCAGGAAAAATACTTTTGCTAAAAAAAATTGCGCGCAATTGACACTAACTTTGTTTTTTCAAATGGGAACCCCCATTTTTTATTGCAGATTCAGATTCTACGTCAAATTTCATGAGAAATTCATACCCGAATCGATTTTTTTCATCGCGTGCAACTGGTACCTTCCGCACGCAAAAGTGAATTTTTTTTAACCCCAAGTGTGACACATTTTTTTTCATTATTTTTGACTCTGAATCACGTGGTGAGGTCCTTTCTTCGATTTCATCGTTACTTTTCCAAATTTAGAAGGAAAAATAATGTTTTCGGACTTTATTTTTCCCTCCCCCTTTCGCGACACGGCCTGTGGACCGGCTATGGCTGGATTAAAAATAAATTCCTCTCTTCTAAATTTAAAAAATGATGGAATGTAGTTAGGTACTACTTTACTGTAAAAAAAAATCAAAAAGCTTCTCATCCAAAAACCTTTAAAAAAATTAAAAGTTACTTGTTACTTGTCTGCAGGCAAAAGGAGGTAATTTCGAGCAGTTGCTGTGATTTTTAAATTTCATTATTATGATTTTAATTTTTTATTACTACTTGTTTTCGGAGATTTTGTAACTTTCAATTTTTTTTGAAAATTTTGAGATGAGTAGCTTTTTGATTTATCTTTTTTACGAGTAACTTTCCACTATTTCCAATATTTTTTCTAAATTTAGAAGTGAGGAATTTATTTTTAATCTAGCCAGGTCCCCACCCAGCCCGTATTGCGAAAGGGCGAGAGAAAATAAAGTCCAAAAACATAATTTTTTCTTCTAAATTTGGAAAAATAACGATGAAATCGAAGAAAGGACCTCACCACGTGATTCAGCGTCAAAAATAATGAAAAAAATGTGCCACACTTGGGGTGAAAAAAAATTCACTTTTGTACACCCTGGTCACTTTGCGCGCGAAAAGTACCAGTTGCACGCGATGAAAAAAATCGATTCGGGTATGAATTTCCCATGAAATTTGACGTAGAATCTGAATCTGCAATAAAAAACGGGGGTTCCCATTTGAAAAAAACAAAGTTAGTGTCAATTGCGCACGATTGCGCACAATGTTTTTGCGCAAAAGTATTTTTCCTGAATTCTTTACAAACAAAATATGAAAAACGCTGCAAATCATTGCTCAAAGGTTTATTATTTTCTGTATAGATCACCCTTCTGTATAGATCACTGGTTCTCCATCAATAGCACCTACCACCATCTGTATTCTCCCTTGCCCTTCCCTCTCAAATTTCAGCTTCCTGCGTTCAATAGGATTGAAAATGGCTTCGGACCTCACTCAGCTGATCAGTGATCTGAGGAGTGAAGAAGATCTCCTCGAATGCTGGAGACGCCTGGAAGAGCACTTCCATTCAATAGGATTGAAAATGGCATTGGAGCTCACTCAGCTGATCAGTGGTCTTGCAGAGTGAAGAAGATCTCCTCGAATGCTTGAGACGCCTGGAAGAGCACTTCCATTCAGTAGGATTGAAAATGGCTTTGGAGCTCACTCAGCTGATCAGTGATCTGAAGAGTGAAGAAGATCTCCTCGAATGCTGGAGACGCCTGGAAGAGCACTTCCATTCAATAGGATTGAAAATGGCTTTGGAGCTCACTCAGCTGATCAGTGATCTGAGGAGTGAAGAAGATCTCCTCGAATGCTGGAGACGCCTGGAAGAGCACTTCCATTCAATAGGATTGAAAATGGCTTCGGAGCTCACTCAGCTGATCAGTGATCTGAAGAGTGAAGAAGCCTTTGAGCAATGATTTGCAGCGTTTTTTACCCACCAACATTTTTTTTACCTACCAACTTTTTTTTACCTACCAGCTAGTTACTACCTACCACACCATACTGGCTTCACACCTTCACAATCAAGTTTATTAGAAAGAACTAAACGCTTCACACTCGATTGGAAAAACAGAAAGCTTCATATGGAAATTTGATTACTGGTTACGCAGAAGGCAAAACTGTATACAAATCGAAAAAATGATCAGCGATCGCATTTTAGTCCGATAAAATTTGAATGGAGATTAGACCTCTTTTGCGATTCACACTCATGATTCTGTTTTATCGAAGGAAAACCTTCAAGTACTCGTAGGGACCGAACGGTTTGTCCTACAGAGCTCCGGGTGGTCTCAAAAATTTTTAAAAATTCAATACTATTTAAAATTGGTGAAAAAACGATACCTTTATTTCGAGAGTTTTCGAGCTAGGGCACTCTTGAAAATTTCAACCCTTAATTTTCACCCCTTAGAAGTGACCTACTTCAACCAAAAGCTTCGCGGCACAACTAGACCCCAAATGGAGCCCATATACCAAATTTGAACCGAATCGGTCCAGTGTTGCTAAGAAAAGTGCCGCGTACGGCGTACGGCGGACGGACGGAAATTTTTTTATTCGATTTTCGTATTCTACGTAGGTACCTTGAAACGTAAAACATCAAATTTTGAGGGGGGGTTAAATTTTTTTTTTTCTTGCTCGATTCCAAAGGCTTATTATTGAAAATAATAAACCAAAATGGTGTTGGGCCCATTTTATTACGTAATTAAATACGGAAATGCCGGAGGGTGGACCATAACTTCTGGGACACCCTGTAGATCCTAAGGCGATTATACAGGGTGTCCCATGTTAAGGACCGATAAACTTCGGGAGTTGATTCTACAACTAATTTTACAAAAAAAAAAAGTGCCTCCTAGTAATTTTTTGTTAGACGCTTAATTTCCGAGTTAGTTTAATTTTAAGATTTTTTTCGTGTTTTCGACCTTAAGCCATAACAATGACCATAACTCGCTTAATTTTCGAGCAATTCAAAATCTAATTACACCGTTGGATAGAGCGTTAAATTTACCATTTTTATAGTGGTTATACAAAAATTTTTGTAAGGTCGTGATAGGTGAAAAATCAACTCGTAAAATCATTTTTGTAAAATTGTCAAAATTTCCTACTTTTTCTTTTGATTGTTAAGGTCTTACTTCCACATGATTTTTCACGTACCTCTACCTCAAAAACTGCGAAAAGATCTTAGCTTTTTAATGGTATAATTTGTTTCAATTTCACTTCGCTAATTAGGGGTGAAAAATACGTTTGAATGCTAAAAAACGTGGTTGCGCTCATGGAAATCAAGGTTTCTGGTTCGTTGGGCCTCGGGCAGGTTCGACTAATTAGGGGTGGAATTCCACGTCATTTTCAACGCTATTAGACTGATTCCATCACCGTTGGTATGTGAAAGCTCAGTATTGAATTTTGGTTGGTCCGAATCTTTTTTCTTTTAATTTACTTCGTATTTATGCACGAACTGAATGTTCAATTCTCGCAACTTTCTCGATTGTATGAAAAAAGAGATATCTCATAAAGAATAGCGTGTAGGTGTGGAATAAAAAATAAAGATAAATAATGATATTTTAGAGAAAGTAACGCTGTGCAGCTAAAGCGTTACCGTTACAAAAACCGTAGATGAAAAGCATGTACCTCTATTCGACATTGGTGAATGGGGCCATTGCGACTGATAAGTGTAAATAAATGAAATAAAGGCTTGTTCATCAGAACATGAAGGTGAGACCGCATGCCTTTTCCTGCTTCCTTCAACTTCTTTATCAGACCTCACTGTAAACATCTTAGAACCTTCCTCTTAAAACAACGTCAGACGTAAGTTTCGAATACCAACACTTTCCTTGAAGCTGATCAAGAAAAACAACAACACAAACACGATATAAAACACACGGTTTGAACCACAATTATTTCATAATTTAATCCTGTAGAATAATGTGCTAGGGGAGTTGCGAGAATTGAACATTCAATTCGTGCATAAATATCAAGTAAATTAAAAAAAAAGGTTCGGACCTACCAAAATTCAATTCTGAGCTTTCACATACCAGCGGTGATGGAATCAGTCTAATAGCGTTGAAAATGACGTTCCACCCCTAAAGGCTGGACCCCACATGCCCGAGCCGAGCCCGCACCGAGCCCGACCCGCGACACGGCCGTGTGTACGTTACGGAGTAGGGAGGCCTCACATTTCCGAGTCAGGACCGAGCGCGGTCAGTCACGATTTGAAGCTCAAGTCGTAATGTTGGCGAATTTTAAAAACAGTTGCGGAAGCTTTGTTTTGTGATGTACCTACAACGAAATTGAGGATGTAATAACTTATGTTTGCCAGGGGGGGGGGGGGTGGAGGAGGGCCACTTTGGCCATAATCCCTTCCTGGTTTTGTAAACAAATTCGTGCGATGAATCAATCAATCAATCATCTTTGTGCCAAATTTTAGGGAGCTCAGGAACAGCCTCTCTGGCTCTCATACCTTCTAACTCATTATTAGCAAAAATTCAGTTGTTGAGATGTCCAGCATTCCATGACATTTTCATTAGTGCGCTGTTGTCACGAATACGATTTTAGAACTTTCAGTGGCCAATATCAGAGCGCAGGTCGATAGTTGAAATCCAATGTATGTATAGGATTTCCAAGTATAATTCGGAATTTTTCAGACCAATTTTTCTAAATTTCCAAACCATTTTCAGAATTTTTCAAACCATATTCAGAATTGTCCAATCCAGTTTCAGAACTTTCCAATTCAATTTCAGAACTTTCCAAGTCAAATACAAAATTTTCCAAGTGCAATTCAGATTTTTCCAAAACAATTTCAGAATTTTCCATTTCAATTTCAGAATGTGATCAATGTTTGTGTGCGGTAATATATAGCATTTCCAAGTCAAATTAATCCTTTTCCGAACCAAATTAATCCTTTTACAAACGAAATCAATCTTTTTCCAAACCAAATTAATCTTTTTCCAATCGAAACTAATCCTTTTCCAAACCAAATTAATCCTTTTCCAATCGAAATTAATCCTTTTCCGCGATTGCGAACCTCCTCAATTAACTTTTCCAGGTCCATTGCTATCCGAGGCACGTCCGTGCAAAACTAAACAAAAGTAGTTTGAGACGGTGCGGGCTCGTGTCGGAGGGACGGTGCGGAAGAGTGGGGACTTCCCCGAAAGATTTCCCATGATTACTTCCTATCCGTGTGTCGTCCGTCACTCGGACGTCGCACGGTGCGGACTCGGCTCGGGCATGTGGGGTCCAGCCTTTAAGGCGAGCCCGCACCGTCTCAAACTAGTTTTGTTTAGTTTTGCACGGACGTGCCTCGGATAGCAATCGCGGAAAAGGATTAATTTCGATTGGAAAAGGATTAATTTGGTTTGGAAAAGGATTAGTTTCGATTGGAAAAAGATTGATTTCGTTTGTAAAAGGATTAATTTGGTTTGGAAAAGGATTAATTTGACTTGGAAATGCTATATATTACCGCACACAAACATTGATCACATTCTGAAATTGAAATGGAAAATTCTGAAATTGTTTTGGAAAAATCTGAATTGCACTTGGAAAATTTTGTATTTGACTTGGAAAGTTCTGAAATTGAATTGGAAAGTTCTGAAACTGGATTGGACAATTCTGAATATGATTTGGAAATTTAGAAAAATTGGTCTGAAAAATTCCGAATTATACTTGGAAATCCTATACATACATTGGATTTCAACTATCGACCTGCGCTCTGATATTGGCCACTGAAAGTTCTAAAATCGTATTCGTGACAACAGCGCCCTAATGAAAATGTCATGGAATGCTGGACATCTCAACAACTGAATTTTTGCTAATAATGAGTTAGAGGGTATGAGAGCCAGAGAGGCTGTTCCTGAGCTTCCTAAAATTTGGCACAAAGATGATTGATGGATTGCACGAATTTGTTTACAAAACCAGGAAGGGATTATGGCCAAAGTGGCCCTCCTCCACCCTCCCCCCCTGGCAAACATAAGTTATTACATCCTCGATTTCGTTGTAGGTACATCACAAAACAAAGCTTCCGCAACTGTTTTTAAAATTCGCCAACATTACGACTTGAGCTTCAAATCGTGACTGACCGCGCTCGGTCCTGACTCGGAAATGTGAGGCCTCCCAACTCCGTAACGTACACACGGCCGTGTCGCGGGTCGGGCTCGGTGCGGGCTCGGCTCGGGCATGTGGGGTCCAGCCTTAATTCGTCGAACCTGCCCGAGGCCCAACGGACCAGAAAACCTTGATTTCCATGAGCGCAACCACGTTTTTTAGCATTCAAACGTATTTTTCACCCCTAATTAGCGGAGTAAAATTAAAACAAATTATACCATAAGAAAGCTGAGATCTTTGCGCAGTTTTTGATGTAGAGGTACGTGAAAAATTATGTGGAAGTAAAACCTTAACAATCAAAAGAAAAAGTAGGAAATTTTGACAATTTTACAAAAATGACTACGAGTTGATTTTTCACCCATCACGACCCGACAAAAATTTTTGTATAACCACTAGAAAGCTGGTAAATTTAACGCCCTATCCAACGGTGCAATTAGATTTTGAATTGCTCGTAAATTAAGCGAGTTATGGTCATTTTTATGGTCGAAAACACGAAAAAAATCTTAAAATTAAAATAACTCGGAAATTAAGCGTCTAACAAAAAATTGCTAGGAGACAATTTCTTACTTAAATTAGTTGTAGAATCGATCCCGAATTTTTCGGTCCTTAACATGGGACATCCTGTATTTAGAAGGTCTAACTTGCACAAATCCCGAAAAATTGTATTATAATACGACCATAATTTCAAATAATTTAGGCTTAGTATTTCAGTCAAGTTTTGTTTTTCCTAATGAGGGAATATGCCCAATATTTTCCATACCACATGTGTAGGAGTTTTGGTTCCTAATTATATATTCCTTCTAAATAGGAATTATAATCATGTATAATAATAATTATTATTATTATATGTTTGCATTGGGCCTGAGTGGTTTTAATCCTGTTTTGGGTTTTTATTTTGCAATGTAGGTATCGTGGATTCAATATGATTTCGAGTTGGTAGTTAAGTGTTTGAATTGTTATTAGTAAAAACATGAACCGAGTCTAGTTTACGAAAGAGGGAAATTACAGTGGGGGAACTTGCCTAGAGCTGATGAGCCAGGTCCATTGCTAAGGGGCGACTGGGATTTGCTGAGGGCGCAGGGCGCGTGCGCCAAGGGACACGTGGCGGTTCAATATTCCGAGTTGGCGGTAACGTCTCGCCTTTACCCGCTCCCGCTTTTGTGAAGTTCTTCAGTCTGTGTCCTGAAGATGTCACTTAGTCTGCTCCACGTGCCAAATGCACAGGTACATAATAGTACAAGGACTGCGTAAACTGAACTGTTGATTTGTCAGAAGACAAACTAGCACCTCACGAATGTGGAAACTCCATCAGCATTTTAAAATTGTTTTTGGACATTTCCACGAACATTTCGACACCTGAGCGCCCTAAGGGCCTAACTGCTTTCGGAACTACTATTTCTAAAACGCAAGCGATTGTAGCGAGGCCAGTGTACAGGGTGTCTACACTTTGATTGGGCATTACTTCAGGGTTCGATTCTACAAGGTATTTCCAACAAAAAATGTCTCCTAGCAATTTTCTCTAAACCCACTCAAAAATCCTTTTTTTTTCACTTTAAAGTTTTTTTCGCGTTTTCGACCTCACGGCACTGATATTGTCATAACTTCCTTATTTCTCCTGAAAATTCAAATCTGACTACACTGTTAGAAAGAGCGTTAAATTACCAAGCTACCTAGTGCACAATCAAAATCTTTCAGCAATAAAATAGTTTCAAAAAATCAAGTCAAAAAGCAAACTTTAAAATTTTCTTTGAAACTTGACTTTCTTCGACCAACGTTTTCACTCCGAATCCCTGCCCATTTCGATGGGCGCTCTTCGGAAAAAACATGCTCAAATTGTCAGCTTTCCAACGGTCTATCAATTTTTCTGTTCAACATTCAAAAAGAAAGAGTAAATGAAATTTGAATGTCAAAAAACGTGTGTTTTACCAGCAAATCCAGTGTTTCAAGCCGGTTTATGGTCCCCCTCGATCTCAAAATGGCTTGACGATTTTGGTATCATTTTCTACGTGGATTTTTCGAAGAAAACCTTCGGTTTTCGTACATAAAATTCGCATCGTACTTAAAGTAACACCTTTCTACTCAATAAAAACACCGAATTTATAGCTGATTGATGTTTTTGTTAAGAAGAAAGGTATTACTTTATGATATCTCCCATATCTACGAATAATGCGTTTTTTATGTACGAAAACCGAAGGTTTTCTTCGAAAAATCCACTTTCTAGCAGTCGAAATCATTCGGAAGTATCACTATTGGATTCAGCGTAAATAATTACAAAGAAAATGATACCAAAATCGTCAAGCCATTTTGAGATCGAGGGGGACCATAAACCGGCTTGAAACACTGGATTTGCTTGTAAAACACACGTTTTTTGACATTAAAACTTCATTTACTCTTTCTTTTTGAATGTTGAACAGAAAAATTGATAAACCGTTGGAAAGCTGACAATTTGAGCATGTTTTTTCAGAAGAGCGCCCATCGAAATGGGCAGGGATTCGGAGTGAAAACGTTGGTCGAAGAAAGTCTAGTTTCAAAGAAAATTTTAAAGTTTGCTTTTTGACTTGATTTTTTGAAACTATTTTATTGCTGAAAGATTTTGATTGTGCACTAGGTAGCTTGGTAATTTAACGCTCTTTCTAACGGTGTAGTCAGATTTGAATTTTCAGGAGAAATAAGGAAGTTATGACAGTATCAGTGCCGTGAGGTCGAAAACGAAAAAACGTCTGCCAAGTGGGTGTGGCACATAGCTTCCTCGTATCCATAACCCGATTATATAGATGATCCGATGCATAGTTGTTAATCTCAAAACACCAATCTCTAAGTACCTTCCCCAACCCTCATAGGGGACCATCTACACGCTAATCTGGACAATCCTAGAAAATTTCATCAAATTCGGATGAAAAATTAAGTGAGTATATGTATGTGATGGGATCAAAAAATTACCTAGCCTCGGTTGGGAATCGAACCCGCGACCCCTGGGGGACTGTTGAAGTTACGGCTGTTACAAGTAATTCACGTTTGCGCATGCGCAGTCGCTTCTATCAGTCCGGGGATGATGATTTTCATAGGGGACTATCTACAACCTAATCCACATAATCCCTGAAAATTTCATCGAAATCGGGTGGAAAATGTGGAAGTTATGGCCGTTACAAGGGAATTCACGTTTGCGCATGCGCAGTGGCTACTATCAGTCCGAAGGTGATGATTTTCATAGGGGACCATCTAAATACTAGTCTGTAACATCCCTGAAAATTTCATTGAAATCGGATGGAAAATGTAGAAGTTATGGCCGTTACAAGGAATTAACGTTTGCGCATGCGCAGTCGCTTCTATCAGTCCGAGGATGATGATTTTCATAGGGGACCGTCTACACACCAACCCGCACAATCCCTGAAAATTTCATATAAATCGGACAATAACTTCGTATAGTTATGCGCGTTACAAGGAATTCATGACAGACACACAGACAGACAGACACGGAACCAAAATTGTTCAGAAAGGTCTAAAACGCAAAACGCGAGTGGAAATTTTGATTTTGGAGAACTTTTTTTTTTCGTCCTTCAAAAGTGAAAACAAAGCTTCCGCTACCTTGGTAGACTCGGAAGCAAAAAAAAACTTTAAAGTGAAAAAAAGGATTTTTGAGTGGGTTTAGAGAAAATTGCTAGGAGACATTTTTTGTTGGAAATACCTTGTAGAATCGAACCCTGAAGTTATGCCCATACAAAGTGTAGACACCCTGTATATGAAGTCAACTAGATTTTTTTTGTAATTGGTCCAAAAATCTATTTAAGATTGAATTCCAACCTGTTTTTGAATCATCCGCAATTTGTAATATTAAGAAAAAAAGATAAACTGGGAAGAGGTCCAGTTTGGCCCTATGAGCATAATTTGACCTTGAGATTTGTGAGCGACAAGGGGCCAAACTGGCAGTTTGGTCCTAAGGTTTGCGACTTTCCTCACATGGAAATTGCTCTGGTCAATCTGCAATTTCTTCTTCAATTAACATATTAGTTGAAATTAAACGTTAATAAACTATTATAATTAATTACCAATTTTTACAACTCTCTGGGTATTTGATGCCTATCTAATCACTTACGTTTTCGTCTTTCTTTGAAACCCCCATTTTAACTCACGTAAGTATGGTTGAATAGTGCCATTCTATTACCAAAAACGCTGCAAATCATTGCTCAAAGGTTTATTATTTTATGTATAGATCATCCTTCTGTATAGATCACTGGTTCTCCATCAATAGCACCTACCACCATCTGTATTCTCCCTTGACCTTCCCTCTCAAATTTCAGCTCCTGCGTTCAATAGGATTGAAAATGGCTTCGGAGCTCACTCAGCTGATCAGTGATCAGAAGAGTGAAGAAGATCTCCTCGAATGCTGGAGACGCCTGGAAGAGCACTTCCATTCAATAGGATTGAAAATGGCTTTGGAGCTCACTCAGCTGATCAGTGATGTGAGGAGTGAAGAAGATCTCCTCGAATGCTGGAGACGCCTGGAAGAGCACCTCCATTCAATAGGATTGAAAATGGCTTCGGAGCCCACTCAGCTGATCAGTGATGTGAGGAGTGAAGAAGATCTCCTCGAATGCTGGAGACGCCTGGAAGAGCACTTCCATTCAATAGCATTGAAAATGGCTTCGGAGCTCACTCAGCTGATCAGTGATCTGATCAGTGAGCAATGATTTGCAGCGTTTTTTACCTACAAACATTGTTTTACCTACCAATTTTTTTTTACCTACCAACTATTGGTAGGTACTACCTACCACACTTAATGGCTTCACACCTTCACAATCAAGTTTATTAGAAAGAACTAAACGCTTCACACTCGATTCGAAAAATAGAAAGCTTGATATGGAAATTTGATTACTGGTTACGCAGAAGGCAAAACTGAATACAACTCGAAGAAATGAACAGCGATCGCATTTTAGTCAGATAAAATTTGAACGGCGATTAGACCTCTTTTGCGATTCACACTCATGATTCTGTTTTATCGAAGGAAAACCTTCAAATACTCGTAGGGACCGAACGGTTTGTCCTACAGAGCTCCGGGTGGTCTCAAAATTTTTCAAAAATTCTGTACTATTTAAAATTGGTGAAAAAACGATACCTTTATTTCGAGAGTTTTCGAGCTAGGGCGCTCTTTAAAATTTCAACCCTTAATTTTCACCCCTTAGAAGTGACCTACATCAACCAAAAGCTTCGCTGCACAACTAGACCCCAAATGGAGCCCATATACCAAATTTGAACCAAATCGGTCCAGTGTTGCTAAGAAAAGTGCCGCGTACGGCGTACGGCGGACGGACGGAAATTTTTTTATTCGATTTTCGGATTCTACGTACCTTGAAACGTAAAACATCAAATTTTGAGGGGGGGTTAAAATTTTTTTTTTCTTGCTCGATTCCAAAGGCTTATTATTGAAAATAATAAACCAAAACAGCAATTAAGTAATTTCCGAAACACGGATAACGAAATTTGAATTATTCCAATAGTAAATGAACACCATAGCATTTGAAAGAAATCTAATAATCATTGATGAATAGATGATAATATCATCTATGACGATATTATCGTCATCTATTCAGCATTGTCCTTTCGTTTGTCTCATTGAGCTCATCACGTATGTTGGGCTTATTCTTCATCTGGACGTATTCTGCATGGTACTGGTGAGGAATCGCCCCTTTGGTACACAAACTGAAGGAAAATGCAGGAGTGGTCACAGTGAGACAACTGGACGGCAAGAAAATTTTCATTACACTTTCGTTCTGGTGTTCAGACTTTAACTTAATTGATTCAATGCAATTTGATTGATTAACTGAATCGTCTGTACTTGAGCAAACATCAGGACTAGGAACAATGAACTCGATTCTGCCAAATCTTACTGACTCTAGAGCCATAAGTCATAAAAAATATTCTAGTCAATTTAATCGAAACTATTCGAATCATCATTATATACCTCTCTCAGTTGTATATGAGCTGATATCTAGTTGAGAACACTTTCCTCTGCTTCCCCCTTCGAGTTCTAGCCATCGTTTGAAATCACCTTTTCCAAAACCACATTAAAGAAAAGAACGAGTGGATGGAGAAAAGATTGCACTGAAGACAATCAAAAGAAACGGCTGCCAAGTGGGTGTGGCACATAGTTTCCTCGTATTCATAACCAAATTGTAGGTATAGTTGATCCAATACATAGCAGTAGTTAGTCTCTAAAAACATCGATCCCTATGTATCTTGTACTACCTTCATAGGGGACCATCTACATAGAAATTTCGTCGAAATCGGATAAAAAAGTAGAAGTTATGACAAAGATTTCACGTTTGCTTTGAAAATGTGAAATTTATGGCTGTTACAACGAAATACACATTTGCGCATGCGCAGCAGTTACTATCAGTCCGGAGGTGATGATTTTCGTAGGGGGCAATCTACTCGCTAACCCGCACAATCCCAGAAATTTTCATCGAAATCTGATGAGAAATGTAGAAGTTGCGGGTACGACAAGGATTTCATGACAGACACACGGACAGACAGACAGACACGGAACCAAAATTGTTCAGAAAGGTCTGAAACTAGTGGAAACTTTGATTCTGGAGAACATTTTTTTTTCAAACTTAAAAAGTGAAAACAAAGCTTCCCCTACCTTGGTAGACTCGGAAGCAAAAATTGATGTTAAACATTTACATCAAAATTTTTTGAGTTAGGGCGTTTTCAAAATTTCAACCCTTATTTTTCACCCCTTAGAAGGGACTGGCATCAACCAAAAGCTTCGGGGTACAACTAGACCCCAAATGGGCCCATATAACAAATTTCATCAAAATCTGACAATGCTAACTGAGGAAAGTGCTGCGTACGGCGGACGGACGGCCAATTTTTATTCGATTTCGGATTCTACCTGCCACGAAACGTAAACCAACTAATTTTGAAATGTCATTATTGAATATAATAAACCAAAAACACAGGATGCAACAATTAGGTAGTGGACGTGAACATAATAAAGGGTCAGAGACCAATTTTCTAGTCAGTTGTTGTGGTTCTGTGCCATTGTATTTGTCTCTGATACGCAAATAGCAATCAGAGTAGATTGAGGCCGCGTTTTAGTTGGTAAGATCAGCAGTTTGGCCCTATGAATCACGTAGATGGATGCAGTTTGGCCCTAATAACTTTTTGTTTAAATTCCAGTTTGGCCCTTCGGACTTCTGACATTGAAACCGATTTCAGTTTGGCCCTTTGGGCGCTCAGGTGTCGATTTACTTCATACGAAATTCTTATCAAACTGGAAAGAATCCTCCATAACGTGCTAAATTGAAGAATTACAGGATTCCCTCTCGTTTGAGGTCAAGAAGTTCAATTGCTCTTCTAATTGTTAATTCCTCCTCCAAAGCCGGGAGAGGTCAAACAAACTGTTAGAAAAGGAATTAGCTTCTCGGGTCGAGGTTAATATAAGCGACGTCATAGGGAGCACCCTCCAATCTAGACATCCTGCTTATCAAATCCGCGGAGGTCCACAGAGGCTGTTAGCGTGGGACCATTCGTCACCTCCTACTCACAGAACCTGCCTTCTGAATGCCTGGATGAATCGAGCATAGTATTGCGCCCTAAGTCATTTGTGAAATAATTTTTGAATTTACAAACATCAACACGATCGAGAACTTTAACTTTTTGCTTCCGAGTCTACCAAGGAACCGGAAGCAGTGTTTTCACTTTTCAAGGTTGAAAAAAATATGCTCTCCCAAATCGAAATTTCCACTCGTATTTTACGTTTTAGGCCTTCCCAACAAATTTGGTTCCGTGTCTGTCTGTCCATGTGCCTGTGTGTCTGTCATGAAATCCTAACGGGCAAAACTACACAAAGCTACGAGTATTCGTCGTATTATCCGAATACGATGTAATTTCCAGGGATCGTGTGGGTTGGCTTGTAACAGCCATAACTTTTACATTTTTCTCCCAATTTCGACGACATTTTCAGGAATTGTGAGGGTGCGTGAAGATGGTTCCCTATGAAAATCATTGGCCTCTGCACATGGGAAAACGTAAAAACCTTTTTAGTTGTAAAAATCTAAAATGATTACAAGGTTTTTCTACCCGAATAAGGATGCAATTTTCAGGGATTGTGCGGTTTGAAGTGTAGATGGTCCCCCATGAAAATCAATGCCCCCAGATAGAAAGTAGCCTCTGCAAACGAAAAACCCTTGTAACAGCCATAATTTCTACATTTTCCATCCGAATTCGATGAAATTTTCGTGAATTGTGAAGGTTGGCGTGTTGATGGTTCTCTAAGAGGGTAGTGCAAGGTTATGAGATTGGCTACTATGCATCGGGTCATCTATTGAGTCATCAAAAATTAACTTCCCTCAACCGGGGATCGATCTCTTATCAATTTTTCTTCCTAGGAATTTTTCCAACTTGATCATAACCGTCGGATTCTCGATTCTACGGTATGGAGTGGGCGGGAGGGCGGTGATCAAACGCATCACATGTTTTGCTAGTATGCACCCTTTGGTCGCTATTCTTTTTCCTGGCCACCTAATAGGTAGCTACCATCAACCTTCCCATTTCCAACTTCTCTGTCTTGAGGTTGATCGAATTGGGCGAAATTTCCATAAAAAGCAAGACACATAGACAATTCACTTATGAGAAAGATTCTGTGTTAATTTGATTCAGATAATGGTTAGGTATCATAATTATGGTAGTATGTTATTATTGATTAACACATTCTGGGGCGATGATTTTCATAGGGGATCGTCTACACGTCAACCCGCATATCCCTCAAAATTTTTCATCGAAATTGGACATTAACTCGTATAGTTTCGGGCGTTACAAGGATTTCATGACAGACATGCAGACACGGAACCAAAATTATTCAGGAAGGTCTAAAACATGAAACTATATATAGGAATATATAGTAGGAAGAATATATAATTTTGATTTTGGAGATGATTTTTTTAAACGTTGAAAAGTGAAAGCAATACTTCCGTGACCGTAGTAGACTCGAAAACAAAATTTTAGTAGGTATTTTTTGAGAATTTTGTTGTAAAATTCTATTTCGATGCTATTTATGGTATATTCGGAATTTTGTACAAGAATATTTCAAGCAAAAATGTTTTTTAGTCAAAAAACGGCTGCCAAGTGGGTGTGAAACATAGCTTCCCCGAATCCACAACCTGATTGTATAGATGATCCGATCTCAAACATCAATCTCTAAGTTCCTTGCACTACCTTCACAGGAGATTAATTTACACGCCAACCCACATAATTCCTGAAAATTTCATCGAATTCATAATATGATTTTTTTTCTCCATATTATGGAAAATGTAGAAGTTATGGCTGTAACAAGGAATTCACGTTAGCGCATGCGTAGTGGCTGCTATCAGTCCGGGGGCAATGATTTTTATAGGGAACCATTCACAACCCAATCCGCATAATCCCCAATCCGAAAAATTTATAATTATGGGTGTTACGCGGAGATTTTTGTTTGCTCATGCGTAGTGACAACTATCAGTCAGGGGGCGATGTTTTCATAGGGGACCGTCTACACGCCAACCAGCACGATCCCTGAAAATTGCATCGACATCGGACAATAGTTTCGTATAGTTTTGCCCGTTACAAGGATTTCATGACAGACACGGAACCAAAATTGTTCAGGAAGGCCTAAAACCTAAAACGCGAGTGGAAATTTTGAGTTTGGAGAATTTGTTTCAAACATGAAAAGTGAAAACAATTCTTCTTCCACCTTGGTAGACTTGGGAGCAATAGCTGAAAATCGGTTGAAATACTTCTTTGATGCTGCTTGAATGTGAAATCGTTGGACTTACGAGTCAATTCGCGCCCTTCGCGTCAGGAGTCCGGCCTTTCACTGTCAACTCGGAAGATGAACTAACTCCGCGATCTTTAGGACAACTGGAAGCGAAGACAGTTCGCATTCGCACACCCCCTCGTGAACCTGACCATAACCTCCCCCTCTCGAACGTCCGCTATCACTTAACAGTAGTTTGCATCGTCTCTCCGACCCATTGAGATCAAGTTCTGGTTAAATTGGTGAGAATTAAAGGGTGATTTGTCATCCGATGGTCCCGTTTAATTGGGGAAGGATTGGTTTAAATCGGTCGCCGATTTAAATCACAAGGTTTCAAATGCCATTTGGTATTTTTTTTTCAATGATAGTCTCAAGTACCATTGGCGGATCTTGTAAATCTTTCTAGAGGAGAATACTACTCCATGACACATAATATGTGTAGATAGATATCATCTATCTATATTTTAAGGGGTTCATCCCCCTAGAAACCAGAAAAAGGAATTGAATACTTGAATTGAATAATTGAATGAAAACTTTAACTATTTATTCCTGGAACAACAGGACAAAATTTATTAAATAATTAATTATTGAGTGACGGACCTGTTTGTTTTTAATGCGGACGATTCGAGGGAGCCAATGCTGATTTCTTGGCGTGGTGACGGTGCTCCTCTTGGGGATCCGATGCTGATTTTCCTGATGGTGCTCTTCTTGGGTAGCTGACGCCGCTGCCGCCTCTTACCCGCTCCAGTCTCCAGACGCTTTCTGATTTCTCTCGTGTGCAAATTTGGCGTCGATGGCGTGTGAGAGGGGGCCTGGCCAATCAGATTGCTGATTGACCATTTCATGGCCTTATATGGTAATGTTTTTGAGACTGGAGCGAGGAGGCATAGTGGTGGTCGTTTCAGCCGCAAAGTTCAGGCCTCTTCCCCAGTGTGTTCAAAAAATGTGAGGCCGCCTTGAATCGGACCTCACATTATCCCCTCTCTCCAGGAAGATGTCTGAGGGCAGCGAAGACATCCCAGCATATTTCTTCAACGCCAAGACTGATGGGCTCCCTTTCTTGAAACGCGATACGCGAACGCGGCCGTCTTAATAAAGATTGTAACTAAAGTCTTTTCTAATCTTAATGCTAATTACAAATTTCTCACTTCACCCGACATCAAATTTCGGCGATGAGGACGATGTCTTATTTCCTGGCGTGGCATCAGGTTGAAGATTTTGCAGGAGTTTCCAGGTGAGTTCCCGGAGATCGTCAGGAGCAGGCGTCGTCGACTGATCGTTCTCGGCAGGTACTGTACAGAGGCGGGTCATGGCAGGCCTGGTAGCACTCTTCCCTCAGATCACCAGCTTTAGGATCAGCAGCATAATTCCTGCAGAAGATCAAACTTGAGGCAGTACTTTGTCATGGATTATGCTTTACATTTCCTATTGCACTACTCCGATTTTCGAGACTTCACCTTGGCTCCATTCCTAATTTTCTTCACCGTCACTCAATTTACAATGAACTCTGACCCTACTTTTATGGTACTCTATGGGGTAATGATATTTACGTTCATTAGGTACGCCAATAAATTGTAAGGATTCACTCAGGAATGGTGCCTCAGCTCGGTTCGGATTCTGGGTGAGCCATCCTATTACAGATTACACTGCTCAAATTAGTTTTGTTTCATTCTTAACGAAAATTAAGTACTTTTTTTTTTTTTTTTTTTTTTTTTTTTTTTTTTTTTTTGATTTAATTTAAAAGGCTGCTATAGTAAGTTTGAATAGACCTTCAATTACATAATTATGTGCAAGTAAAGAACCCTCAAATTATACAGGGTATAACTATTTTATTTCAAAATTCAGACTAGAAAAGAATCATGCAATTCAAATTCAAATATGGATGTGATAAAACAACAGATTTTCTTTACATTATTGATTGCATCAACAAAACAAAAATATTATTTGGAAAAGACATGCTGAAAAGGAACACAAGTTAACAATTTTAAGAAACTGAATACGTCATAATGGGGGGAAATACTTTTTTAAATGTGAAACATGATAAATGCCTTTCACAGAATTGGTTTCCGGGTCAGTTAGCTGGTACGAACCATTTCCAAAATCTTTGGAAATATTATATGGGCCCTCATTTTTATTCAAAAACTTGTGAAAAATTCGTTGAGATGCCGAAGAGACAGTTAAGGCTTTGACCAGTACCAGGTCCCCTACATCGAAACTGAACAGTACTTTATTGTTACTAATATTGTGACTACGAGCTCTATTCTGCGATTCATTTGCGGCTTTCATCACAGCTAAACTGATTCTACGTTCCACCTCGGCGGTATCGATTTGCTCACTCCTAACATTTGTAGCTAGAATTGTATCCCAGTTACGTACAACTCTTTTTCCAACGAACAGCTCATAAGGAATCTCGGAGGTAGAAGCGTGAATGGTTTCATTAAAAGTTCTCTCAATTTGTTTTATTTGTAAATGCCATTGATCATGCGGTTTACCCTGTAATGCTGCTCTCATACACTGAGCAAGGGTACGCATGTACCTTTCAGCCGGATTTGCTGAAGGGTGCCTAATAGCTATGAAAATAGGCTTAATATTGGCTCTTCTGAGAGTATCCTTCCACAGGTGACTAGTGAACTGAGAACCATTATCTGCCAATATGCCACCCGTCACTATTCCGTGATTTGGAAAATAATCCAAAAAGAGACAATCAATCGCAGCTGCACCCGAGGGCTTTTTTATCGGATACAATCTGACAAATTTTGTCGCGACATCCAATACGAGAAAAATACAGCGATAGTGTTGCGATGTCATTGGCAATGGACCATAAAAATCCACGGCCAAGAGCTCTCGAGGTTTCGTGGAAGGGATGGACAGCATTTCATTTGCAAGATCAGGTGATGATTTGATTTTCTGACAAACCTGACAGCTCGCTACAATTGATCGTACTCTCGATCTAAGTTTTTTATATGTGAATGATTCATTCACCAGAGCTAACGTTTTCCTAACGCCAATATGTAAAAAATCCTTGTGCACTTCTTTTATCAAATCTTGTACCTTATGCGATGGAATAACTACCTTCCATCTTTCTCTTATCAAATGGTACAAAAGTCCATTCTCTATCTTATATTTACTTTGATCCCCTCTTCCAATACGTAAATCCATTATTATTTGATTAAGTACTCCATCTTGTTGCTGATAATCAGCAAATGAATGAAAATCAAGCATGGACACTAGTATCTGATTTGATTTCATCTCATTATCAACACTCCTGATTGAATACCTACTCAGGCAATCAGCTATCACATTTTTGCAACCAGGGATGTATTCTAAAGTATAATCAAATTCTTGTAATGATAACAGTATTCTATACAAACGCGGCGTAGTTGATACACAATTCCTCAAATGAACGAGCGCATGATGATCAGTTCGGATGATCACTGGTAAATTGAAAATGTATTGTTTGAATTTGATAAGACCATGAGCAACTGCTGTCAGTTCTAATTCACTTATTGTTTGATTTTTCTCATAGTTTCTAAGGGATCGACTCGTAAAAGCTATTGGGATCATGTTCCCATGTTCGTCTGATTGGAAAAGATGGGCAGCTACTGCTCTTCCACTGGCATCAGTTGTAATATAGTACTGCATATTTTGATTAGGGAAACATACTTGAACACTATCACAGAAAGATGACTTGATAAGATTAAACGCCTGCTCGAATTCATCATTCCAATGCCATTTGACTCCCTTTTTCAAAAGAGGGGTTAGAGGTTCGAGCAAATGGGCTGTATTAGGTAAGAAACGACGATAAAAATTCACAAAACCCATAAATGCTCTAAGCTCCTTAATCCCAGTAGGTCGCTGATAATCCATGATCGCCTGGAGTCTATCTCGATCAGGTATCACGCGTTGGGGAGTCAAAATAACACCTAGAAATTTGATACGATCTCTGAACCATTGAGCTTTGCCCAATCTAACCGTCATACCATTTTCAAAAAATACATTTAAGACATATTGAATGTGTTCTAGATGTTCCTCTATTGTTTTGGAAAATATTAAGAATTCATCAACAAATCGAATGCAAAATGTACTAGTTTCTGGAGGGAACATTGTAGCCAAAGCTCTCAAGAGAGCACTCGTGGCTGTTTTCAAACCAAAAGGTACGACCTTGAACGAGTAAACATTGTTATCAAACATGAAAGATGCATATTTACGAGAAGTCTCACTGATAGGTACCTGCCAAAATGAATTTGTCAAGTCAAAAGTCGTAAATACCATAGCTGACTCAGATATTGCAAATACCATATCCAGGCTGGGTGGTTGTTCAGGTTGAGAAATTACATGTTCATTTATGGACCTTAAATCCATGCATAGCCTGATAGATTTATCCGATTTCGGAACTGCACGTAAAGGACTAATAAAGTGACTTTTGTTCCTCCCAATCACCCCAATTTGTTCCATACGTAATATTTCAGAGCGTACTAAATCGCGTAGAGATAAAGGCACAGGATAATAAATTGGCTTATACTTATTAATGGAATCATTCACCTCAATTTCAAATTCAAAATTCTTGATCAACCCAGGATTTTCAGAAAAAACGTTACAGTATTTGTTTACGATCGCTTCCAGTGTTTGTTTATGTCCACTGGATAGTTTCGTTATCAGGGCGTGTGACACATTTAGATCTTCAAATACGATAATGTAAACAGGTAACTCATTGTTGTCTTGTCCAACTTCGCGGAAATAAGACATTGATATTACATCACCAGACTTGGATTTTATTGATATTAAACCACTTCGGGTATTTATTACTGCATGCATCTGATAAAGGGTGTGAATACCTAAAATAATAGGTTTCACTAAATTCTTAACAATTAAACAATTTATGGGAAAAGTATCATTCATAATTTTCAAATTCAACATAATTTGCTCTTTAATCAACGAAGATTTTTGACCAACCGCTGATATAACTTGAGTTTTGGACACAGGGAGGGTACTCAGTATTTTCAAATTACTTTTGTTGCCAAAGTACCATGATTCACTAATGCATGAATACATGGCACCACTATCTATTAGGGCTTTGGCTTCAACGTCTCCCAAACTCACCATAATCTCTGGCAATTTGCACGTTGAACCTTCAATAGACTTACCAATATTTAGCCATTCAGTGGGATTCTCGAAAAATCGAGAATCAGCGGGGGTATATAGTACGTTTTGACTAATAATATTACTACGATCCCTAATTGCCACCTCCTCATATGGGACCACACTATCTGAAAGTGGAGGGACTATTACGAGTTTAAAGGTAGAATTCTATTGCTATTGATTTCATTTGGTAGAATGATATCTTCATCTCCACCGGATTCATCCCTGTCAATTTCGATCACATTGATCGGAACCCTTCCATTATTCCTATTGTCAGAATCACTCACTTTTTGATTATTTCTATTACGATAGTATCTACCATTGTCTCGATTCGAGTCATAATTTTTACTATAATATTTCCTATTGTTCCCATTATTGTTATTATTTTCATTAAAGTTACCCTGCCTTCCATTATTATTACTTTCATTAAAGTTACCCTGCCTTCCGTCATGATCTTTGTTGTATGACGAATAACCAAAAGAATCTTGGTTATTACGGGATTTAAATTGCCTATTATAATTGTAGTTATCATTATAATTATCACGATACGAATCTTTTCCGTTATTTTCCTTTGGGCCAGGATACCGATTATTTTCCCTTTGAACCTGATCAATCAATCTCAATTGTTCAAAAAACTGTTTCTTATCAGTAATTCTAGCTTGAACAAGGTGCAATTTTACATCGGTGAAATGTGACATTAGGGCCTTGATTACGGTCGAATCTTTTGGGGCATTGTCGACAAATTTGAGATATTCGAACCATTCACGAGCATACTCCTCTTTTGAACCTGCTTTGAAAATTCCTGTATTCAACCTTCCCAGTAATTCAAGCTGTTCCATTTCTCCCCAATATCGATCTTTGAACCCTATTTTGAAATCCTCGTACGTCATGAAATCATATTTACATTGGCGGAACCAACCAGCAGATTTCCATTTTAATGAAAGCTCAACTACACGTAACTTTTCTTTAGAGGTGATTCTCGGAAACATACTGAAATATTCGTCTAAATCCTTCAAATACACCATTGGATGTTGACCTGAACGATTTGCAAAAGTAGGATAGCGAATTTCTTCACTAATCTTCGGAACATTCCCTTTGCTATGCGAATCACAGCACACTGTTCGGTTTCTTGAATCACCTACTTGATCGAAAACTTGACTAGTGAGCTCGTTTAGTTTATCATCAAGTGTTTTTGTTAATTGACTATGTTCATTTTTCAACTTAGCTTCTAAATCACTCTGTTTCTCATTAAATTTTGACTCCCACTCCATGAATTTATTGCCCATGAAACCAGTATAATCCTGCCATTCTTTGGAAAGATTCCCCATGGCATTGTTGACTTTCCCTATAGCAGATTTAACCTTTTCATCAGTTTCATTATAAACTGTATTTTTCCAATTCAACATTTCCTTATTAATATCTCCTTTCAAGGTTGAACATTGATGCAACATATCCTCTTTCAAGTTTTTGTTACTTGTACTAATTTTATCACTAATTTCATTCAAAATAATTTTCTTGTTCCTTGCTATGCTCACATCCATTCGTTGGATGTTTGCATCTAACTTAGCATCAAACGCCTTTATTATTTCCATCAGTTTATCTAATTTCTCACTATCTGTAGTTTTATTTTCGTTTTCTAATGAGACTGTGATCTTAGGATTGCTCACCTCAGATCCTTGTATGTCACCATCGCTGTCCGAATACTGGATTTCGGGTGATGCTAGGCTTTTGGGAGTGAGAAACTGCTCATCGTCACCCATGATTCTGAATTCAGCTACTTGGATGCAGAACAGTTGAAATTTCGGGACTTCCGCCGGGACTTCACAACACGGGAAAACTCCGAAGGCGTACCTAGTGAAGCACAAACTTGGGACCAGTATTTGCTAACAAGATGATGATTTCAACATAACATTGATTTAAAAAAATGTAAATTTGGTAGAACAATCAATATAAGTTGCCTATAGGTTTGTAGACATACCTACAGTTTTCAGTGAACGAGAACAACAAACAAACGATGTACGTGCACGTACTCAACACAGTACAATGTGAAATATTGGGAATCAAACAACCATGCAATGAAGAAAACACTAATTTGGTGTTAAAACAAGAATAATAGAGGAATGGTGATTACACGCGTCTGCTCACTAAGTAAACAGAAACGAGACTGGGTGCAATGCGGGTAAGAACGAGGAGCAGGTATTCGTTTGATTAGATAAAATTAGATCGGTAGGTGGCGTACATCAAGATTACGCCTACTTACGCATGAATCGTTGTTATCTGAGTGAACGCTAAATAAATGGATTAAACAGTTGCAATTCGAAATTCCCTACTTGAATATGAAATAAATTGAACAGATTGAGGTATGAGAAAATGATGTTGGGTGGTCACAGAGCGTGCTAAATCGAGCCCTAACGTTGATGCGCCATATTTAAGGGGTTCATCCCCCTAGAAACCAGAAAAAGGAATTGAATACTTGAATTGAATAATTGAATGAAAACTTTAACTATTTATTCCTGGAACAACAGGACAAAATTTATTAAATAATTAATTATTGAGTGACGGACCTGTTTGTTTTTAATGCGGACGATTCGAGGGAGCCAATGCTGATTTCTTGGCGTGGTGACGGTGCTCCTCTTGGGGATCCGATGCTGATTTTCCTGATGGTGCTCTTCTTGGGTAGCTGACGCCGCTGCCGCCTCTTACCCGCTCCAGTCTCCAGACGCTTTCTGATTTCTCTCGTGTGCAAATTTGGCGTCGATGGCGTGTGAGAGGGGGCCTGGCCAATCAGATTGCTGATTGACCATTTCATGGCCTTATATGGTAATGTTTTTGAGACTGGAGCGAGGAGGCATAGTGGTGGTCGTTTCAGCCGCAAAGTTCAGGCCTCTTCCCCAGTGTGTTCAAAAAATGTGAGGCCGCCTTGAATCGGACCTCACAATATATAGCTTTTTCAGATTGAATTAAACAGTTTCAAAATGAAGTCAACACTTTTCAAAATGAACTCAACACTTTTCAAAATGAAATAAACAATTTACAATATGATTTAATAAACAATAAACAATTTACAATATGATATAATCTAATAAGAGCCTCCATTTGATTTTTTTTAATCCCATAATATCCAAAATAATAGCCTTTCTAATTTTACACAATGAAATAAACAATTTACAAAATGAATTAAACGAATACCAAATAAATTAAATAACACTGTCTTTCAAATACTTTCAAATATTAATGAAGGGGCTGCATTGCAGCTGCTGCTGGCAGGAGCAAGAAAGAGTGCATAACGTCGACAGGACGTGATTGCAGCCGCCCCTTGTCGAATCGCCTCTTGAAGAAGGTGGTCTTGAGGTCTGGATAAAACGTTTCTCACAACTGATTTTATTTTGGAGAAGGCGTATTCCACTGGGTTCAGCATTGGGGAATACGGTGGCAAAAAATGTAAATTCATATTCAAAGAACGCGCTAACTCTCGAACTTCCACAGAACGATGTATTCTAGCATTGTCCAGCAGATAGATACTGCCATCTCTGTTTGTATTTTCTCGAAGATCCTCCAAAAATTCGGCAAATAACTGGGCGTTCGTTGTTCCTGTCGTAATTATTTTCTGATGAACAACTCCTTGACAGTTTAACGCCAAAATTAAAAAAACTTTCCGTCCTCTTACTGTGGGAACGGAGACCACTGCTTTTGTGTTCACTTTAGATCTAGCGTGGGTTCTCTTGAGGTGTAAATTGAACCCAGACTCGTCTATGAATATAAATTTGTCCCTGATCTGGGGGGCTAGTTCGTTTAGATGAATTTTGGTTTATTATTTTCAATAATATGCCTTTGGAATCGAGCAAGAAAAAAAAAATTTTAACACCCCCTCAAAATTTGATGTTTTACGTTTCAACGTACGTAGAATATGAAAATCGAATAAAAAAATTTCCGTCCGTCCGCCGTACGCCGTACGCGGCACTTTTCTTAGCAACACTGGACCGATTTGGTTCAAATTTGGTATATGGGCTCCATTTGGGGTCTAGTTGTGCCGCGAAGCTTTTGGTTGATGTAGGTCACTTCTAAGGGGTGAAAATTAAGGGTTGAAATTTTAAAGAGCGCCCTAGCTCGAAAACTCTCGAAATAAAGGTATCGTTTTTTCACCAATTTTAAATAGTACAGAATTTTTGAAAAATTTTGAGACCACCCGGAGCTCTGTAGGACAAACCGTTCGGTCCCTACGAGTATTTGAAGGTTTTCCTTCGATAAAACAGAATCATGAGTGTGAATCGCAAAAGAGGTCTAATCTCCATTCAAATTTTATCGGACTAAAATGCGATCGCTGTTCATTTCTTCGATTTGTATACAGTTTTGCCTTCTGCGTAACCAGTAATCAAATTTCCATATGAAGCTTTCTATTTTTCGAATCGAGTGTGAAGCGTTTAGTTCTTTCTAATAAACTTGATTGTGAAGGTGTGAAGCCATTATGGTGTGGTAGGTAGTACCTAGCTGGTAGGTAACAAAAAGTTGGTAGGTAAAAAAAATATTGGTGGGTAAAAAACGCTGCAAATCATTGCTCAAAGGCTTCTTCACTCTTCAGATCACTGATCAGCTGAGTGAGCTCCGAAGCCATTTTCAATCCTATTGAATGGAAGTGCTCTTCCAGGCGTCTCCAGCATTCGAGGAGATCTTCTTCACTCTTTAGATCACTGATCAGCTGAGTGAGCTCCAAAGCCATTTTTACTCCTGTTGAATGGAAGTGCTCTTCCAGGCTTCTCCAGCATTCGAGAAGATCTTCTTCACTCTTCAGATCACTGATCAGCTGAGTGAGCTCCAAAACCATTTTTACTCCTATTGAATGGAAGTGCTCTTCCAGGCGTCTCCAGCATTCGAGGAGATCTTCTTCACTCTTCAGATCACTGATCAGCTGAGTGAGCTCCGAAGCCTTTTTCAATCCTATTGAACGCAGGAAGCTGAAATTTGAGAGGGAAGGTCAAGGGAGAATACAGATGGTGGTAGGTGCTATTGATGGAGAACCAGTGATCTATACAGGAGGGTGATCTATACAGAAAATAATAAACCTTTGAGCAATGATTTGCAGCGTTTTTTTCTTGCTAGATTCCATTGAAATGGAAATGGCTTATTGAAAATAATAAACCAAAATTGGATATTTTACGCATTACGAATGAACTTCGACAAACTTCGGTAAACTTCGTAACAAAATCTCGTAATTTGTTCAAATTGTTATGTTGTCAAATTTTATTGACTCGGTTTCGTTTATTGACAAAAAACCAGAATTTGGAAACTGAGCAGAACGTACCGCGCGCTTCTGCGTAATCGCGTATTAATTCAGCCATGTGAACGCTATTTTCTGCATTACGCACTTTCTGCATTATGAAACTTCTCTTTTTGCGCACTCCACATTACGGACTTTACGCACCTATGTGAAACCAGCTTCAGTTCTCAACCGATTTTCCTGGTTTTTTTAGGACGTCCCACAGTAAGACTTGGGCGTCCTTGTGCAATCGATCTGGGGTGAAGGAGGACAATACTCAACAGAAAAAAATAACCACACAGTAATCCGTTTTAGACCATTCTGAATCCAAATCCACGAAAAAAACATATTGTTTAGTAATGCATGCATTCCAGGGGACGTCCCATTGGATAAGCATTAGATCAGTTTATCCAGTTGGTAAGCGATGAAACTGTTTCACTCGATGTAATTTATTTATTACTTTAGGCAAGAAATAGTGACCCCCCTCCCCCCTCACCATTATCCACCTTAACATTTCTAGCGACTTGGGAGCCTCGAATCTGAATAGCATTTTAAAATCCATGATCTACGACACCCAACATGCGAATTCGAGTTCACCCCCCCTCCACCATGGTGCCGGTCTGGCACCAAAGCGGAAATAGGTACGTCATAACATTGAACTTTCATCTATTAGTTTTAGTAGGCGGTCCGTCGAGGTTCACATCCGTGTTCAAGGTGAAACACAAAAAAAGTCTGCCAAGTGGGTGTGGCACGTAGCTTCCTCGTATCCATAACCCGATTATACAGATGATCAGATGCATAGTAGTTAATCTCAAAACACCAATGTCTAAGTACCTTCCACTACCCTCGTAGGGGACCATCTACACGCTAATCTGGACAATCCTAGAAAATTTCATCAAATTCGGATGAAAAATTAAGTGAGTAGATGTATGTGATTGGATCAAAAAAATACTTAGCCTCGGCTGGGATTCGAATCCGCGACCCCTGGGGGACAGTTGAAGTTATGGCTGTTACAAGGAATTCACGTTTGCGCATGCGCAGTCGCTTCTATCAGTCCGGGGACGATGCTTTTCATAGGGGACTATCTACAACCTAATCCACATAATCCCTGAAAATTTCATCGAAATCGAGTAGAAAATGTGGAAGTTATGGCCGTTACAAGTAAATTTACGTTTGCGCATGCGCAGTCGCTTCTATCAGTCCGGGGATGATGATTTTCATAGGGGACCGTCTACACACCAACCCGCACAATCCCTGAAAATTTCATAGAAATCGGACAATAACTTCGTATTGTCGCGTTACAAGGAATTCATGACAGTCACACAGACAGACAGACAGACGGACAGACAGACAGACACGGAACCAAATTTGTTCAGAAAGGTCTAAAACGCAAAACGCGAGTGGAAATTTTGATTTTGGAGAACTTTTTTTTTCGTCCTTGAAAAGTGAAAACAAAGCTTCCGCTACCTTGGTAGACTCGGAAGCAAAACACGAAATATGCGGTTTATTGTGTCCTGGCACCACAGTGGCACTACTATTAGTTCCATGGTGGTACAGAGAATTATTCATGAAAATCCGGAGGTATAATGAAAATTTTTCCTCAATTTCAAAGGTTGGGTGAAATTAGTAAGCAGTAACGGAACCAAAATATTGAAATATCGGATATTTTGTGAATATTATCCCCCCACTCATCCCCTCCCTTTGCGAATTTTGGTACTCTGGTGAAATCATGTACAACTCGGAAGTTATTTGAGTCAAATAAAAAAAGAAACTCGCAAATTGGTTGGAAATTGAGGCCTGAGCAGAGTTTACAAGATTATGCCCGCAAACGCACGATTTTTAAGCATTAACCCTCACTTTCCCCCTTTAAAAAGCAAAATTCAAAATTCCGACGCCGTAGTGCACAACTAGATATTTTTCCGCGTCGAAGAAAGAAAGAACCACGAAAATCGGTTGAGAACTAAGGCCTGGGCAGACGACACAAGATTATGCCCGAAAAACGCACGTTTTTTGAGCATTAACCCCCCCTTTCCCCCCCTTAAAAGGCAAAATTCGAAATTCCGGCGACATAGTGCACAACTAAATAGTTTTCCGAGTCGAACAAAATAGAACCAGGAAAATCGGTTGAGAACTAAGGGTTGTGCAGACGACACAAGATTTTGTCACACACACACACACTCCTACACACCTATACACACATATACACACAGACATACACCTATGGTTTTTTTTCGCGGATTTGGATTCAGAATGGTCTAAAACGGATTACTGTGTGGTTATTTTTTTTCTGTTGAGTGTTATCCTCCTTCACCCCAGATCAATCGCATAAGGACGCCCAAGTCTTACTGTGGGACGTCCTAAAAAACCATAGGTGAATGTCTGTGTGTGTGTGTGTGCCAAATCTTGTGTCGTCTGCACAGGCCTTAGTTCTCAACCGATTTTCGTGGTTCTTTTTTTGTTCGACGCGGAAAACTATCTAATTGTGCACTACGTCGCCGGAATTTCAAATTTTGCTTTTTAAGGGGGGGAAAGGGGGGGTTAATGCAAAAAAAAGTGCGTTTTCGGGCATCATCTTGTGTATTCTGCCCAGCCCTTAGTTCTCAACCGATATCTCGTGGTTCTGTTTTTGTTCGACGCGGAAAACTATCTAGTTGTGCACTACGTCGCCGGAATTACGAATTTTGCTTTTTAAGGGGGGAAAAGGGGGGGTTAATGCTCAAAAAACGTGCGTTTGCGGGCATAATCTTGTAAACTCTGCCCAAGCCTCAATTTCCAACCGTTTTGAGTGTTTCTTTTTTTTTTGTTCGACTCATAAATCTCCCAAATTGCACACTATTTCACCAGAGAATCAAAATTCGCAAGAGGAGGGGATGAGTGGGGGGATAATATTCACAAAATATCCGATTTTTCAATATTTCGGCTCCTTTATAGCTTACTAATTGTATCCAAGTTCTGAAATTGAGGAAAAATTCTCATTATACCTCCGGATTTTCATGAATTATTCTCTGTCTTACCATGGGACTATTAGTGGTGCCACCATGGTGCCAGAACACCATAAATCGCATATTCCATGGGTTTTTAATTTTTTTCTGTGTTTTACCTTGAATACGGAAATGAACTTCGACGGACTGCCTACCAAAACATATAGATGGAAGATCAACGTTACGAAGTATTACCGCTTTGGTGCCAGACTGGCACCATTGGCGGGGGGGGGGGGGTGAACTCGAATTCGCATGTTGGGTGTCGTTGATCATGGTTTTTAAAATGCTCTTCAAATTCGAGGCTCCCATGCCGCTAGAAATTTTATGGTGGATAAGGGCGATGTGAGGGGGGGGGGGGGGAGGATCACTATTTCTTGTCTAAAATGCTTAATAAATTACATCCAGTGAACAGTTTTTTCGCTTACCAACTGGTATTAATTGACCTAATGCTTATCCAATGGGACGTCCCCTGGAATGCATGCATTACTAAACAATATGTTTTTGTTTGACGCGGAAAACTATCTAGTTTTGCACTACGTCGGCGGAATTTAAAATAATAAACCTTTGTGTAATAGTTTGCAGCGATTTCTACATGAGGAAAACCTGGTTCTCGTTCCATGACAAAATTTAGGTAGGTACGAATTGATGTTCCAAACAACTCAATAATTTCCAAGCCAACTGATTCGTGATGATCTTAGTGGGAAAGCTTACTCCCCACCCAACATGGCAGATTTTTTTCCGTTTATTTATTAGAGCTGCCTCTCAAGTAAACTCACAAATGACTCTGGAATGCGAGTGGGAACCGTTGGATTGGAAAGTCCTCGGGTATCCGTTTGAATACGCAAGGAACCGCTGATTCTTCAAGTCACTCATGATCAAATGTGACAACCTCGAAATTGGTGTCCGGGATTTGATTGTTTCAGCCTTCAAAGGCTGAAAAGAACGGACACGAAAGAATTCCATTGCCATGAAAGAATAATAAGTGGATCGCGTTTTTCCTCCTACTTCCTACACTCAATTAAGTCTCATTTTTGATCAAATTCTCCTCTAAAACCGCTTTAGAGATGTTGGTTTTTACAAGTGTAAATTTTGGGACTTCGTGAGACCCGAAGGTTCTTCAATTATGATAAATCTTAAAAACAGAACCAATAAGCTTTCCAACGGTTTATTTCCAAGACCTTTTATTTTTAAAATAATATTCTATTTTCCCTTTGAAAGAATGGTTTGATTAAAAATGTAATTAGACTTGCCCGCGAGTGAAATGAAAATGTAACTGCGCCAACTAATTTATTTTCGAACTGTAAAAGTGAGGAAAATGACCAATTTATCGCAAAAATAACAGGAAAGTGGGAGGATTCAAATATAATAGATGAACGCTGCAAATTATCACAAAATGGTTTATTATTTTTCTATATTGATCACTAGTCTGCAAAGCCACCAACCATCCAACATGAAGGAAAACATCGATCGCATTTCGGTCAGTTATAATTTGAACGGAGATTAGGCCTCTTTTGCGATTCACACTCGTGTTTCTGATTTATCGTACGTCCAACTCTTAAATTCTCGTAGGGAGCGAACGGTTTGTCCTACAGAGCTCCGCGTGGTCTCAAAAAAGTCTATACTATCATAAATTGATGGAAAACCTTTATATCAAAATTTTTTGAGTTGGGGCGTTTTCAAAATTTCAAAATTCATTTTTCGACCCTTAGAAGTGACCTACATCAACCAAAATCTTCGGGGAACAACTAGACCCCAAATGGAGCCTACATATCAAATTTCATCAAAATCGATCAATGCTAAGTGGGGAAAGTGCCGCGGACGGACGGCCAAATTTTTATTCGATTTTTGGGTTCTACGTACCTTGAAACGTAAACCAACAAATTTTGAGGGACTTTAAAAAAAATTTGTTTCTTGGTCGATCCCAAAGGTTCATTATTGAAAATAATAAACCAAAAAGAGGAACTTTCTACTTTGAAAACTGAATCTCGGATTTTTAATTTATTCTTGAGACACCCTCTACACATATACACTATCTGAAAAATCAAAATGGTAGTAAGGACATGGGCCGAGGGCATGGGCTTGCGACATGCTTTAGCTTTGGACTAACTTCCCAAAAAGCGTCACGCGGGGGGAGGGGGTTATCCCCACCCCGTCCACTCCATCCCTACTCCGCAGAAAAGCGTGACTAAATCATGTTCCATGTTTCTTGAATTCTACACATCCTACGGAAAGCATAAAATATTTAAAAAATTTAAAACAGCAATGGTTGTATCTTTAGTTTTTATTGGTTGTTTGTTCTTGTGCGATGCAAATTTCAATACAAAATTTTCAATGACAATTTTAATCAATAAAAACAGAGTTAAGAAGAACTTAGGTAGTCTATTTCTATAAAATTAATGAGTTACAAAGTTAAATTGATTTCGACGGTTAGGTCATCATCATTAAAAAACAATTAGGTAACTGCCTACTTATTTCTTATTGTTACAAGTTTTCACTAAAATGGGTTTCCACAATCTCGTCGCGAGTGATTTTATTCTTACAAAAAATTTTAGTTCTTCAAACTCAAAACTGTGACGTGATGACATTTTCAGGCTTGATTCCGATTAACCTCGTGACAGTTATGAATTCCGTCGTAGAATAAACGGCAACAAGTGCGCACGTAAAAACGTGACTTTGGTTTAACATCAATTTTGACATTTTCATGTCTTTGCTTTGGCACATGAACTGAAAAATCGTCACGAAAACTAAGCAAATCTTGCTCACGCGACCAATAAATAAAATATACTCACTGTGTTGCGTAGAGAACAATCAACAACCTTACATTTTGCTTTGGCACATGAACTGAAAAATCGTCACGAAAACTTTGTGTAGTGGTTGACATGAAAATGTCCCAATGTGTTGCAGACTCGTATGCAAGCATTTAAAATTGAGTTTATGATTTGGAATCGAGTGTTTGTAATCACGATTAATTTCACAATCTGAAGGCTCGAACTTAGCTGGAAGGTGGCTGGACCTTTATAAGAACGAACATTGTTCCCATCATGATCCAGTCAGTGGAAGAAGGAAAATTGAAAGACAAACAACACAATTGAGAACTGATTTTTGTTTTTTGCCGACAAGGCAGAGGTGATTGTATACCATGGAGAGCAGAACTGCCACGTTCAAAAGCTGAACAGCTACATTATAGTCTCTGGACTGATGATGGGGTTGTAATATGTCAAAATTGCCAGCCACACCCCTCAGGCACAATTCAATTATAATCGAATCATTCTTCACTTCCATACTTCCATCTGAGCAACACTTACACCGAGGATTGATGTCCGCCAGCAGCCACTGAGGACAACGAGCGCGCCACTATCGAGGCCTCCCCATTGCTGACCAAGATGGCCGAGGGCTTATAGGTGGTGCCCCCACCACCAGCACCTCAGTCAGTCCAAGCCATGCGTCTCGTAAGGTGATAACATGAACCCAACTTGCTGATTCATTGTACTGTGAAGTTTAAGAACTGAGAAGAGCGAGTGTTTCCAAACTGAAATAGTCTCGAACTTCAATTCCGCCAGTCTTCGTTCTTGAAGATCTGTTTAGCCAAGGCCCGGACTCAAGACGTTGCTGCCTTCTCCATTCAAGCCAACACGATCGTACCGGTCCGCCATACGACCCTCGAACCGAGGCAGTCCTGCCCCGTTCCTGGCATCCCCCATCTACAAGCCTTTGGAGGAAGAGGCCCTAGATACTCATCTGCTACAGAGTTCTACACACAGGTCCAAGCTGGGCTTAGGGGTGAGCCCATTCCCTCAAACATCCTCTGTAAGCGCTTACAATCACAATCAAAATCTGGCAAAATCCCCCTCTTAACTGTAGTCCCGCCATACAAAGTAATTGAGAAATTGGAAATAATAACTTGTAAAAATAACCTTGTAAAAAGTCAAAGAAACGATACTAGTGTTTAAGAGTCTATCAAGAAAGAATCCTAAGTCACTAAATACTAGTTGTAATACATGTACATAATACGTAATACTTGTTGTTCCTAATAGAACTTGTAAATACGATAGAACTTGCAATACGACGAACTTGGTGAAGTAATTAGATTTTGGCTCCTTCAGAGTTTGTAAACCAAAATTCCGCTTCACAGTAAACGGTTTAAATTTTGTTACTCATTTCAGAAATCTACCCTTTTCAGCTCAAACTAGACTCAGGTAACTCGCAAATAGGATTTTTGGTAATCCCTGAGGTCATTTACCTGTAATCTTTAGGTTTTTGGTATAATTAAATTTATTTATTGAATGAGAATGAAGGTTGCTAGTTGAAACTTTAAATAGGTAGGTTGCTGACGGTTGCTGAAGGCAGGTAAGAGCGGTAAGTACTGGTTAGTGAATTTACTATTAAGTTTTAAATGAAGTTAAATTGTACTCAATAAAAGATTTACTATTATTAAATGTGTTCTAGTTTTATTTCTCCTATCCCTATTTATGTTTCTAGTTGTAATTTAAGTTAAGCTGTGTATTGACCTAGGAATTACTGCAGGTAGAAAAGGGCCTCGAACTGAAGGTTCTTGAGGTCGTTGATCGATCCTGGTTGAAATTCCTAGGTGGTCGCTGCCACCACCCTGGGTCGGTAAATGACCCTGGGAAATACCAAAATCCTAATTGCGAGTTACCTGAACCTTTTGTAGAGTTGAAAAGGGTAGAAAGCTGAAATAAGCAACAATGGTTAAACACGTAGGGTTTATATTCTTAAAATTATAAGTTTGTTACCGAGAAGCGGAATTTTGTTACACGCTCTGAAGGAGCCAAAAATTAAGTATTGCATCAAACAATTGTCGATAAAATAAGTTTCTTTCGTAGGAACACAAGATATACTCTTTAAATGTACAAATGACTCTACTAATACTAAACTAGTTTGACTTAGTATTTCTGCTTCAGAATTATTCAACTTATACAATTTTACAAGGTTGGTTTTTACAAGGTACGTTTTCAATGGTTAGCTTTTCTGTTTCTACAATTTCTTTCTGTATGGCGGGACTAAAGATAAGAGGGGGTGGTTGCCAGATTTGAGTAAGAATGTAAGCACTTACAGATGGGGTTTGAGGGAATGGGCTCACCGTGTGCCGAGCTTGGACCTCTTGAGATCTCCGTAGCTGATGAGTTGACCAGGGCCTCTCCTTCTGAAGGCTTGTAGTTGGGGGAGCCTGGAACGGGGCAAGTCTGCCTCGGTTCGGGGGTCATCCGGAGTTCGGTACGATCTTGTCGGCATACTAGAGAAAGGCGGCAACGTTCCAGAGTCCGGGCCTTGGCTAAACGGATCTTGGGAAACAAAGACTGGCGGGGTTGAAGACTTTTGGTTCAAAAACACTCACTCTTCTCAGTTCGTTCACTCCACGTTACAATTTGAGGGGATGAGTCTACAAGGGTTAGGTTCGACTTGAGCACTTGACGAGACGCGTTACTTGATAGGACTGAAGGCGCGAGGGAGTGGGCAGGCCCTTTTATCCCCTCGGCCATCTTGGCGGCTGGCTGGAAAAGGCCGCGACGGTGGCGCGCTCGCTGTCCTCGGTCACTGATGGCGGACATCCGTCCTTGGTGTTGCTGGCGGACATCGATCCCCGATGTAAGTGTTGCTTTGATGGAAGTGATTCCAACATGGAAGTGGAAGGTTAGTCAATTGTATTTGAAATGTGCCTGAGGGGCGTGGCTATGAATTGTTGGCACATTACATACCGACCCGGGGTGGTGGCAGCGACCCTTAGGAATTTCAACTCAAGGTGGATCAACGACCTCACGAACCTTCAGTTCGAGGCGTTCTCTACCTGAGGTATCCCTAGGAATTATACAGCTTAATATACCTTACAAATAGGAAAATAGGTAGGAAATTAAACAATAGAATTGAAAGTAGTAAAGTTTTTTTTTTTAACATAGCTTAGGAACATTGAACCTTCAATAACATTCATTTCAGTAATTGGCCTTGAGCGCAACCTAAATTGTAACAGAACCTTTAATATCAGAGTCATTCAAACCAGTAGGTACCTCATTTCACTTATCTGCCTTCAGCGATTCCTTAACTACCTATCTCAAATTTCAATCTTTTGGTATTTCAATTTAATCAACACTCAAATTGGAATTACCCAAGAAACCCGTTATCACAATTGGTGGCGTCAGAAACCATCAAAACCCTTTAACTTAAATATACCAAAAACCCGTAATTACAGGGTTATGACCCGAAACTCGTCCCCAATAAAGAAAATTTTATTAGCAGAGGAGTCACGAAATTTTTCTCTTCATGACAATATTGAGACCGATTACAATCGTATTGCTGTTCGATAACATTGAAAAACAAGCAACATAATCATGAACATAAATTTTTGTGTCATTACTAGAGCTCGGAAAATATGCACGAAAATTTCCCGAAAATATGCACCGGAAACTGGAAAAATATGCAAAATATGCATTTGCCCTTAAAACTGCAAACGACTTTGGAACTTCCGTATTTTAAGAAAGGATGTTCCATATTATTACATTTTTTAGCCCTTTTTTCTCCTAGAAAAAAGTTATGAAGCATCAGGTAAAGTAAACAAGCAATTCAAAAATCAGTTATACATTTTTTATTTACTTTTATACATTTATACGAACTAGGTATAAAATGTATACCTGATGTAGTTCATCTTTATATTTAATGTAAAGATGAACTACATATTATATTGGACAACAACTACACGCTCCAAATTATCAGGTGTAAAACAGTGTCTCCTGTCACTCAGTCATCTATTCATTAGAGCAGGTAATGGCCCATTACCTGCTGGGGTGATGTGAGTGAGGGGACAAAACATTCCAACATTCGATTTCAAATATTGTCAACTTCCAGCACTGACTTTAAAAAAAAATCCAGAATACGCAAAAAACTGGTAAAATATGCTGCAAAATATGCTAAAACCCCCAAAATGACCAAAAAATGCAAAAATCCCCAAAATGACCGAAATATGCAAAAATATGCTATTTAAATTTCAATTTGAACCACCATATACCCTTCAGAAACCTTCAAAACGTTCAAATACAAAGATATACCGCATAATAAAAGATATGCAAAATATGCAAATTCCGAGCTCTAGTCATTACTAAGCATTTTTATACCAAAAAATTTTGTATGCCCTTGTTATGCTAAGAGAGGAAGCTCTTTGCAGACTTTTTTCCGCACTTGTTTCGTGGTACTATTTTAACTCAATAAGCGACACTAATAAGAACATAAAACGCAGTATATTCAACAAAACGACGACAAAGACTTTAGACAATGACGGTACAAAGAACAAAACTAACTGACACATTTGATCAAAACATAACAGCACTAAAATCTCGTTTTGGACCCCAAAAATTTACAAGGTATAATAATGAATTACTTGTTATAATGAAGTTTTTCTCGCACATAATATGTCCTTGTTTTTCTCGCTCATAAGTTACTTATATTATAAGTAATCAAATATGTCCAATTTGTGTTCTGGGTCAAGTTATAGTTAGTCAAGAGTCAACATTCTTTTTCAATCACCTACTTATGACGATTAGCTCACTTGGCCTTGGAACAATAAAGACGATACATCTTCGTTTAGAAACGTCTCGGAAAAGGACACTTCAATACCGTCCTCGTAGTTACTGCCTTCACCCACATCACTTTCACTGATCGTTAAATTTCTCAAACTTCCAAATTACAATTCTTACCTAATTACTTTTGGCTGAGGTTTTCTTATGTTGACACCTTAATCGTTAACAAGAAAGTATGAATGGCAGATACCACAACATTTCGTTCACTTTGGTCCATGGCAACCAAGCCTTATAGGGCGGACAGGTTACTCAATTCTATTTTCGCATTCCGGGGTGGTAGACCTTTAAATTATTGTAAACAACTCCATAGGTTTAATATTGAATAAACTCTCTTCGTTTACAATTCACTTTATTCTGTAAGTTACTTGATTCTTAGGGATTGTAATATAATCGAACAGTGGCGATTCGATACTTTCAATATTTATTGATATCGATATTTTGTTTCGATATTTCCGATATTTGTATCGATGTTTTTCTTGCGATATTATCGACTATCGAAAGGAAAATATTGATATCGAAAGAAAAAACGACTGCCAAGTGGGTGTGGCACATAGCTTCCTCGTTTCCATAACCCGTTGAATAGATGATCCGATGCATAGTAGTTAATCTCAAAACAAGTTAATCTGTAACATCCCTGAAAATTTCATTGACATCGGATGGAAAATGTAGAAGTTATGGCCTTTACAAGGAAATTCACGTTTGCGCATGCGCAGTGGCTACTATCAGTCCTAAAGTAGTGATTTTCATAGGGGACCATCTAAATACTAATCTGTAACATCCCTGAAAATTTCATTGACATCGGATGGAAAATGTAGAAGTTATGGCCGTTACAAGGAAATTCACGTTTGCCCATGCGCAGTGGCTACTATCAGTCCGAAAGTGGTGATTTTCATAGGGGACCATCTAAATACTAATCTGTAACATCCCTGAAAATTTCATTGACATTGGATGGAAAATGTAGAAGTTATGGCCGTTACAAGGAAATTCACGTTTGCCCATGCGCAGTGGCTACTATCAGTCCGAAAGTGGTGATTTTCATAGGGGACCATCTAAATACTAATCTGTAACATCCCTGAAAATTTCATTGAGATCGGATGGAAAACGTACCTAGAAGTTGTCGATAATTAAAAGAAATAAAAGAAATATTGGGAAAAAATATCGACCAGAAGATGGAACTCCACTCAACAACTGGGTAGGCCCCATCACGAAATGAAACTGCAGACTTTCACCAGAATTAGAGTTATATATTCACCGAAACACAGACTGTAATGACTGACACAATCGACGATGAAAACCATATAACAAAACGAAATACTTGGTTCGCGATTTGACAGAAAAAACTGACGTAATTTACAATCTTTTCTTCAACTTGAACGGCAATTTCAAAGAGAAAAATTAAACTCGATATATATCGAAAATCAAAATTGATCCCTAAAAATAATGAGGGAAAACCGGCAGAAGGCCAACAAAAGAAAACTAATTATTCCATACAATTAAAAAATTAAAAAAAAACCACTAAATATTCCATTTGTACATGGATTCTTTACATACTCCTACCTGAGGAGTAGCAACGACTCAAGTTTGAAAACAAATTAATATGGCCTCACAAACTAATGCTTCGCTATGCCCTAAAATACAATGAGAATAGATAAATCTTTTAAAAAAATAACAGCCTTAATGAGATCATCGATTACAAATAAAAAATAATTATACTTAGGTAACTTAATTTTCCTCCCACATCGGGTTTCAACATCCTTCAAAACAGTCCTCTGGGTCGGTTTCTTCCTGACAGGTCTTGAAAAATCTTCCTGGGAACATGAAGGCTCAACATCAGGGTCCTTGACCTCAAGTGAAGATTCCTGCGACTCATGAGACCCAGTGTCTTGACCAAGACCATCCAAAACTGAATCTTGCATTGGTACTTCAAGGGGATAAACATGCTGGATCGCCCTGGTAAAAATTCCATTAGCTGTTCTCAGCTTGACACTTCCCATCTTGTCCAGGAATGAGCTCGACTATTACTGCCAGGGGCCAGTCAATCCTCTTCTTATCATCTGAACCGATAAGCACTTTCTCCCACCAGTGGACCTCTTTTGTCACTGAAGCCACCTGAATTCAGTAGGAGTAGCCCCAGATACTCAGTTCTAAAGCGCCAATTGAGTTCCTCCTTGAGGCGAAGCCGGTGCTGAATTCTTCTCTTAAAAGTGTTAGCATCAGCAGCATCATAATCAGGTAAGCCATTCTGAGGGAGCTCTTGTAAAAACATCTGTGGTGACACTGGAACAGGGTCTCTTGGATCTTCTGACAAATAGGTAAGTGGTCTCTGATTAACAAAGGTCGCGCACTCATAAGCCACTGTACACAATTCTTCATAATTGAGACATGCTCTTCCAAGCATTCTCTTGAGAACAGCTTTCAGAACACCAATCATGCGCTCCCAGAATCCGCCCCAACATGCAGCTCGAGGGGGATTAAAACGATCAATAGCACCCTGTGCAGAAATACTACTCAAATCAACTTCCTTCAAAGCATTGCTTGCACCCTGAAAATTTCGCCCATTTTTGGAATAAATTATTGAAGGGCGTCCCCTCATAGCCACAAACCAACGAAAAGCAAGCAGAAAGGCTTCGGTAGACTGTGCTGGGACTATTTCCAGGTGTACTGCCCGATACACTGCACACGTGAATAAGCAGATCCAAACCTTATCACCACTCTTCAAATACAGGGGTCCTGCAAGATCAGTACCACAGACTTCAAACACATTCGAATCTCGAACCCTACTCTCAGGGAGAGGGGGTGTCTCCACTTCCAAGCACTTAGCCAAAAAACATTGGCATATGGTACATTGCGCCACTATTCTCTTGATCACTTGTCGACCTCAAATAACCCAATACCTTTCTCTGATCAAATTCAACAGAGTCTGACCGACAACGTGACCATTTCTCTCGTGGAGATCCAAAATCAATTTCGAAACAAGATCATGCCTGGGAGGTAGAATGAAAGGAGCCCTAAAATCTTCAGTGTCCTTGCGAGCCCAGATCTTGGTCCTCAGACGAATCAAACCATTGGAGTCCACCTGTGGTTTCAATTTACTAAGACTTTTGTCCTTCTCAGCGGAAAAAGACTCCTCCTGAATCATCCTTAGCACCACCCTCTCAGCATGATCAATCTCCGCCACATGAAGACTTCCAGTCAATGGAGGTTTCTTGGAAAAACGGTTGAACAAATAGCGCAACATCCACCCAACACAACGAACTACCCTGGAATATTTAGAAAATTTACCCAGGCATGTGGAGTTGAAATCTCTTGGAAAAGTGACAGCAACAACCGCTATTTTCCGACGTTCTGCTAAAACCTCATCTTCATCAGGGTTGACGTGCGATGCAGGCCACTCTTCTTGGGGTAAGTGAAGCCAATCTGGTCCCTCCCACCATCTGGAATCCAATAATTCCTTTGGTCGACGACCATGGCTAACCAATTCTGCAGGATTCAAAACGCCAGGAACATGTCTCCAGACTCCCTGAGAAGTAAGACTTCTGATCTCCCGAACTCGATTAAAAACAAAAACTCCCCTTGGTTCTTCTCGGCAGATCCAGCTCAAAACAGTGGAAGAGTCACTCCAGAAAAAGGTCTCAACTTCACCGATTTCCTTGACAATACTTGACGCCAGTCTCGCACCTATAGTTGCAGCTAGTAGTTCAAGACGGGGTATGGTCAATTTATTCAAAGGTGCGACACGTGACTTGGCCCCCACCAAAGTCACAAAAACAATGTCCTCTATCTGAACGCGTAGAAATGACACAGCAGCATATGAAGTAGAGCTAGCATCACAGTAGGTGTGAAGAGCCACACTGCTAGACTCAATGGAAGCCTTGATCCATCTAGGCATTTCAATTTTACTGAGTGAAGAAACCTCATCCATCCATTTCAGGAACTTTTTCTTGTTTTTTTCCTTCAAGGGGGTGTCCCAAGTACCTCCATCTACCCAACTCTCTTGAATCATCAACTTGGGAATCAAAACTGCTGGTGAACAAACTCCAACTGGGTCAAAAATCCTCTGAGTTGCTGACAACACTGACCTTTGAGTAACCTACACCTCATCAAAATCTTGGAAAGAAGGAGAATTCAATCGTAGGTTGTCACTTTTCCGATCCCACAGAATACCCAAAACAGCCGTGGAAGTATGTTCACTCAATGTTGGGTCAAACCATTCCCACCCTCGAAGGTCAAATTGTGCCTTCAAAAATATGGCTTTTGCTTGAGCTACAAAATCGCCGAGAGAATGCTGGTCATCAAGAGATGTGACACAATTATCCACATATAAAGACTGCTTGAGCCTAGAGACAACACTCTCTGAGAGTGGAACGCCATCAATAGCAGCTCTGCTGGAACATAGTGACAAGTGGTGATTTATCACATCTCCTAGAAGGTATGGGCTACTTGTGACTCCAAATACTACCCTTCTATGTCAATAAATCACCAAGTTCCCAGAGCTGCATTCCACAAAAATCTCAGGGCATCTCGATCACAGGCATCAACGGAAATCTGGAGAAAAGCCTTGCGGATGTCAGCTATCACAGCAATCTTCCTGTATCAAAGCCTCAAAAGCATGGCCGGAATTAATTCAATAAGGTTATCACCTTTTTCTAGATTCTGATTCAGATTGGGTTAATCCTGCTCATGGGCCAACGCGTCAAAAACTGGACGTATGCGGGTAGTGCTCCCTTCCTTCACAATGGCTCTATGGGGAAGATAATTTCCAGAATCCCAATCATCCAAGGTGACTCTCTCAATGATACCATCACTCAGCCATTCCTGGAAAACAGCCTCATACTCTGCCGTCAAACCTGAAGCGCACAACTTCTTCAAAGTACTCTGCAATCTATTGGATGCTAGTTTGAAATTGCGAGGAAGCGGCGGATGCCCGATCAACCATGGAAGTGTGACCTCATACCGACCATCTCCCAAATCTTGACTGTGCGGAGAAAATGATCCTGTGCCATAGAACGAGCTTCCTCTTTGGTACTGATATTACCAGGGTCCTCAATGCCAATTACATCCAATCGCCATAGATCAGAAGCTGGTAGGTCGATTGCACAAACGGAATTAACATTCATCATATAATTAGAAACATTATTCCGCAATCTTCCCATAACTGTCCTACCCAGAAGGGTCTCAATTGCCACCAATCCACAGCTGAGAACTTGGCGCCTACCAGTAAGTAGTCTCCCAGCAACATCTGCGCCCACCAGGATATCAATAGGGCCCTGCGTAGTGTCGGATGAAAATATCTTCTTGGAACGAAGCTCACCCATCCATGGACCCTTGAGAACAACAGGTACTGCATGACAAATGGCCTCAGAATCCAAAACTTCGAAATGATGCAAAGTTGCTAGTTGTGCTCTGAAGGTGAACCTTATAATAGCTATGAGTCTTCAACTCGGTCCTATCTCCTCCAAATAGAACATGAACTAGCTTCTCAACTTTCAATGGTTGGAGACCCAGTTCCTTAGCCAGCTTAGCAGTAATATAGCTGCGTTGTGAGCCCGTGTCAATGAGAAGTCTAGCTGTCAAACCATCAGCGCCCCTCAGATGAACTTTCAGAGTCTGCATTAAAACAGGTGCGCAGTCAATATTAGAACAGTTGAGATCAACATTGTTCAGATCAACATCAGAATCAGCAGCCTTCTGAGGAGGTTCCTCAGTCTTGAGAGTTGGACACATAACTGTAGCATGTTGTTTCGTACAAATCATACAGGAAAGTTTGACCTTACAAGGTTTCTTGCCATGAAAGGTGGTCAAGCACCTAAAACAAATTTTCTTGGATTTTAGAAGGTCAAATTTACTGGTGACATTCAACTGACGAGCTCGGAAACAAAATTGCCCAGGGTGATCCCCACCACAAAACAAACACCTCTCTAGATTAGAATGCGTCTGAAAATGCACTAAATCAGCCACAGTAGATACTTTAGGTGTTGTGTTATCAAGTTTTCGGCCCTTTTCCTGTTTGTCGATGGGAGTAGATTTAGCCGAAGATGAGAAGGAGTTTCGCGCGAGAGACAATCTTTCCTCACTCTCCACCTCAGCCTTCAAAAATAGCCTCAACTCAGCCATGCGCTCAGCAGCCTCCAACAACAGCCCCTTATCAGATTTGACCCTCTTTCGCTCCCATTCTCTCAAAACAGCCTCAGGCAACGATGACTCTACCATGGGATATAACATGCTGGCATATTTTTCAGAAGCCACCCCTTGGCTCTCTAAAGCCATCAACTGTGTTTCGAGCCTATCAAACAGCTGTGAGAGTGAAATCGAGGTTTTACCTCTTGATTGCATAAGCACTAAATTCAGGAGTTCACGAACATAGAGCTCCACAAGAAGTTCATCACGACCAAATCGATTTTTGAGTAAAGTTACAGCCTTTTCATAGTTGTCCGATGAAGGTGGGAAGCTATTTAGTAACTCACGAGCAGGAGTACCCTCTTTAGCCATGCGTAATAACAACTGAAACTTGTCCTCACCATCCAAGTCGAATCTTTCATGAATTTTACGAAAACATGCCCAGAAACTTATCCAGGGTTTGGGTTTTATATCAAAAAATCTTAGTTCCAACTTAGGTAGCCTGAAGAAAGACTGCTTATCACCGCCACTAGCAACAGAAAAAGGGACTTCAGAAGGAGGGGCAATAGGTTTAGTGATCAAATCCTTTCTGACACAAGCAGACATCCAAACATCCCTGTATTTCTCCACCGAATCATATTCGTTCACCAAATCGTCTTCCTCAAAATCCTTGCCAACCTGGGCGAAAAAAGCATCACTCACCTGGCGATCCAAAAAGAATAGGCAATTAGACTTGTCCTCCAACCTCGAAAAGGCCTCCAACACAGCAGGAAGTTTCGGCTCCTGCTCATCCAACAAGATGAATAGCTTGGTGGCACTGGACGAAGAAAGTCGTCTTACCTGACTTCTTTCTGCTTTCAATCTTGTGATATCCATCTTCAATATTCTTTTCCCACAAGGGATGCCAAATTTTGTCGATAATTAAAAGAAATATTGGGAAAAAATATCGACCAGAAGATGGAACTCCACTCAACAACTGGGTAGGCCCTATCACGAAATGAAACTGCAGACTTTCACCAGAATTAGAGTTATATATTCACCGAAACACAGACAGTAATGACTGACACAATCGACGATAAAAAGTCCATTCATGCAGCATGAATTAATGAGCGAATTTTTAAAGAAATCATTCAGTTTAAGGTGTGGTTAAGAAAAGGACCAATGGTGTTGCAATTTGTTGTAGAAAGTTTTTTTTCGATTCTTGGTTTATATATATGTATATATACATACACACACACACACACACACACCAACACACACACACACACATACACCTCACCAACATACACCAATAATCGACGTATCATCGACGTAATCGTCGTTGTATTGGTTTACATACTTTTACACCAATAATCGACGTCCTGGAAGACGTGAAATCACTGGGCTGAAAGCTGAATCTGGGAGCCCGAGAAGCGTTCTGATTGGGGAAACTCCAGGACGTAGTTAAAGATGAGTACAACAGATCGCGTTCATGATCGTATGTTCCCAACCTCATCACAACAAGCCACCTTTTGTTTATCACACATTTTTCTCCTTGATGCGTTACCGGCCGCATCTAAGTAATTTTTCGAAAAAGTCGATTCTAAAAATTTTGAGGCCATTGCAATAGCTTCATTTTCCTTGAAAATTTGCTAATAGCACGCTGCAAATTATTGCTGGGTATGCTTTGAAGATCTTAGGAGTCCATATTCATGTTCTAGTCGTCTCTACGAACTCATAGAGTACCCACACGGCTACTGCATTTCTGGGTACAACAAATATACGCACATATTCATTATGTATATAAATATATATATATAGCTACAAACTTTTCTTAATTTTGGAAAATTTTCATTTTTGAAAAAAGCATTAATATCAGACACGGAACCAAAATTGTTAAGGAAGGTCTGAAACGTAAAACGCGAGTGGAAATTTTGATTTTGGAGAACTTTTTTTTTTCATCTTTGAAAAGTGAAAACAAAGCTTCCGCTACCTTGGTAGACTCGGAAGCAAAATTATCGGTTGTGATGATCATATTCCATCCCATTGTAATTTATCAATTTCTCCTAATCGATAAAAAACTATGCAAAAACATATTCGATATCAGTGAAATCAATATTCTTGTTTTGATAATTTATTGTGATCACTGGTATTGAGTCAGCACAGTGTCAAGTATTGCTGTACCCCCACTACCACCCCCATCAGCCATGGCAAACAATCAAGCAACTGTTTCGTGACCTTGAACGCAGTGAAACTTGGAAAGGTTTGTTCAGCTAACGATTCCGAACGGTTCAGGATGGTTCCAACCTCCTTTGGGGCGTTCGGTTAGGCCCAGAACTGGTTCGGAACTGTCAGTCCACTGTTAGGTTAGGCATCTGGAACCGTCCAGAATCAGTTCTACCAGTTCTGAGATTTTCTCGAACCAACAGTTCTGCACATGCGCACTAGATATTACGCTTATCGTTTCGCTTATTATCAATTTTTTGTTTATTTCATCGTAGTCTCCTGTGGTCTGTCATCTGGGGGTTTCCGGTAATCCTAATCCTACTCCTTTTGACGATTCTCATGAAGTTTCGGAATCGGATGATAAATTAAAATGTTTGTTCTTCTTCGTGACCATCCAAAAAATAAGAACTTTTCTAAGAACACTGTGCCTCTTCTAAATGAACATGATCATCGAACACTTCGTGGTGAGTAGGAACAAGGGACAGATTCCCTAGTCTAGTTAAGTCCGTTTATGTTTATGTTTATGAAAATCCTTTATGAAAATTCTTACCTAATAAACTGTTGTGAAATAATTTGCGTTTGTTATTCGAACGAGACATAGGCTGAGCATCGTGTTTTGGTATTTTATATTTGGTGCTGTGGGCATCGGAACAAGGCATCATAAAACCAAAGTTTCGGGAGTTGTACCATCTCAAATTCAGTAGGTAGGTACCTGGAGGCATGATTTTTTTAATAAGTATAATCTTGAAGAGACAGTGACGTTCATCCTGGTTATGATGCCGACCTTGGAGATATTTCTATTGTGGATTTTTTAAAATGACATAGATAATGAAGAAATCTTATCACAAGAGTCACTAGAGTGATACACATTGGAGACTAATGAAGACAGCCAGAGGCAGAATAGGTACGTGAAGCCCATTAAGGCGCTTGATTGTGCAATGTCAAGTGGTGAACAGCTCATTTGGTGGTTGGGGTGCTACAATAGGTACTTATTTTATTGATCTTATTTTGAAACAATGAGATTCATAAAGTTGAAAACAATTCATGTTTCCAAAATATAAAACTTGTTGAAAATTGGAATTGAGACCTCTATTCACTCATATTTTGGGAATGGGGTAGGTTCTTAGCTAAAATTATCAAAAAGCCAAATCCAGCACGTCAGGACTCACGTTTTGTCAGTTTCTATTGCCTGAACTGGTTATGCCTCCTCCTTTATCACTCACTTGAGAGATTACACCGTACTGAACAGAAATAAACCTATTCTTACGGAGCAGTTGGCAACTGCGGAGAACTTTGGCAGGCAGGTCTACCCCGGCCTTCTCACTTCACTCGAGCGTTCCCAAGTCCCGCACCCACACAATCGATGTCATTTCATTCACATCTTTGATGGGGATCCATTCATATTATGTGTGTTTTATCAGGTTCACACTATTTCGTGTCCGCTATTAGATTGGTGGAGGAGCAGGAATTTGACCTCATTAGGTCAAACTTGTCTCATATAGGTAAAACTTACTGAATTCTCCCCATAACCTCTTCAAGAATTATGATGAGATTCGCAGATCTCTTCCTTTTACAGGTAAAGTAAAAACAATTTCCGATCCTCCCTTCAAATAACAATCTTTAGAACCTAAACTTCAAGGTTAAAAAGGAAGGTGTCCGAATAGGAACTGGGACAGAAATCGAGGATCAGGTGTGGGCATAGATTCAATAATTCCATCAGTAAAGTTGTATTGGGATCCAAAAGAGCAAAACTTTTACAAAACTGGGGTCTAGATGCCCCACAGAGTACCTACTGGACACAAGTCACAGGGCCCCAATCACACACCCACCCTCTTGGCAAGCCCAGCTTCTGAATACAGGGTGTCACACTCTCGAGCGTACCTACTACTGGGCAGGGTTCGATTCTACTACTAATTTCCAGCAAAAAATGTCGCTTGTTAATTTTTTTTTCCAGAGGCTTCGTTTTCGAGTTATTTCACTTTTAAGATTTTTTTCGTATTTTCGTTTCTTATCTCAGTTAAAAGGCTATAATTTACCGAATTTTCATGAAAATTTAAATCTGATCACACCGTTGGATAAAGCGTAAAATTTTCTATCTCCTTAATGAATTTTCTTTTGAATTGAGAAAACGGGCGAAAATTGGACCTGAAACAAAAAATTGTTCAAAACTTGGAAATCTCAAATTTTTTCAAACGCTCATAGGTTCTGTAATCCGGCATGTTACTCTTTGGTTGCACAAATAACGTTGTTATCATGGAGAAAATCACCCTGCTTGGACTCTTGATAGTGATAAATCGATAAACATTGTTGAAAAAACTATTTTTCTTGAGAATATTGGATAATATTGATAGTTTGTGACACTAAAGTATCGGTATTCGATTTTTTAAAATATCGATACTCAAGCCCAACGATACTCGGAAACGATACAGTATCGATACAAAATATCGATACTTTTATAACGATACCCATCCCTAGGCTAGACCGCAGCCTCGGCAGTCCTCCAGTGCGGAATAGCAGATGGTTTATACAAAGGCACCTGGGCTCCATAACAAGCAAGGGACTGGCCGATCTAAAGCCTATAGTAGTTTATAATATAAACTCCTATAGGAGTTTATATTATAAAACTATAAGTTTATATTTTATATTATAAACTCCTATCCTAATATTATTAGGAATTTCACCTTCTAATTAGCATTGTACATTTTTATTTCATCATGTGGGAAGGTAAAATGTCGCAGAAAGCGAGGTAATATTGTTTTTCAAGCTGGTCCCTTATATCACCAATGAGCCCTTGCTGTATCACCGCTCTATCACCGAATAGCAGACGATGGTTTATACAAGGGCATAAAAAGGGCTTCGGGTGCGATGTATCCACAAATGTAGTATCGATAAAAATCGTCATAAAAGTATCGATATCCCAAGCATCGTTAGGCATGGGTATCGATATTTCAAAATATCGAGTATCGATACTTTAGTGCCACAAACCATCGATATTATCAAATATTCTCATGAGAAATAATTTTTTCATCAATTTTTATTAATTTTTTAAACTAAATAAACGTTAATTGTGCAACCAAAGAGTGATGACCCAAAAGCCTGTCTACCTTCTTCATTTTTTAGCCGTTACGTTGAATTTTCCGTGAGAACTATATCGATATTCGATATTTCGAAATATCGGATCCAAAGTATCGATATCCAAAAATATCGGATAGTGCAGTATCGATACTAAAATATCAAGTATCGGTACGAAAGTATCGATATTTTGAAATATCGAGTATCGATTCCCATCCCTATCATGGAATTCCTATACGGAATCTTATCTTATCTTATCGTGCCATCCACATTAAGCATAATTTCTATCCAATATGTGAGATAAAGTGAGTTCCTGGAATACCTATACTTATTTCAGTTGTGAACTGTGGATTGTCAAAAATTGTTGTGTGGAGTAAGTACCTAGTCAATGATCTAATTACTAATGGGATCTTTGTTTTGACATCAGTGACTGCAGCTTCCCATTTCTTTTTCAGGATGTTTCTTCTCGTAAACCTCGTTATTACTCATCAAGATTGGCCATCAATCAGATGATGATATGGAAAAAGGAGATACCTACCTACTACTAGTACTACTACTAAGTACTGGTTTGATTTGTCCAGCTCCCGAGGATGATGGGACCACGCATTCACGGTAGGTATTTGTGATGATTCAAGTAAGAGGTAGCATCTGATTTAGGACTTACAGAAAGATGCTGAAAATTATCCAAGCGTTCGATCAGATTCAGACGGATCTAGAAGGGAACTATGAATGTGCTCGTAATCGAAGATTTTAGCCGAGACGTTGAATCATCAAAAATTAACTTCCCTCGACCGGGGATCGGTCTCCTATCGTCCGACTAAACTATATTTACACTTCTGAGTCGGAGCTCGTTACCACTGAGCTAAGGAAGCGAATGGACAGAAATGCGAAGAGGTCGCTGATCACAACATCTCCCCCCCCCCTCCCATTAGGAAATCTCAGGTACTCCGTTACCTAGTCAGGGAGGTGAGGGGCAGCTTTGGCCGGCGTTTTCCAACCCAGTGAGGACGCGCTATTTTTGACTGGCTTCGGAGTTTTTTGTTATTGTTCCTTATTGACGGGGCGGGGGATCTGCTGACCTCAACGTTTGTCCGAATAGGCGGTGGCTCGACTCGTGTCTTGAGAGGGAGTTGTTTTGATGACCCAATCTTTTAATGAATTAATGTTTCTCTGAGAAATGCTAAGGAGATAATTCGTGTCTGGTATGACAGCGCCACAATGTTGAATCATCAAAAATTAACTTCCCTCGACTGGGGATCGATCTCCTATCGTCCGACTAAACTATATTTACACTTCTGAGTCGGAGCTCGTTACCACTGAGCTAAGGAAGCGAATGGACAGAAATGCGAAGAGGTCGCTGATCACAACAGAAGTACTTGAAGATTCTTCAAGAACTGAAGAAGAAGGTACTTGAAGAATCTTCAAGTACCATCATCTGATGATGGTAAACTCAATGAGTAGCGACCAGAAAGTAATGGTTATCTCATTGCATGCATTAATAATTTTCTGTCTCTATTTCCGTACTTACCTCCTGTCATTTCGAAATGATCAACTTATATTAGGTACATAGGTAGGTACATCAACCACTGGTTGCAGGATACTGTACGTACACATTCAACAACGCCGCTTTATTGTTGTGAAGACCATTTCAATGTAAGTTTTTGACTTATTGTAGTTATATTTCTTATTGCGTAGGTTATTGCACTTAGGTATGTAACAGTCAAGACGTTCTGCTGACACGTTTTCGAGCGAAGAGGAAAGAGGCGAAGTCTGTCAGATTTCGCGTCGTTTTCGCGAAGAAACCACGAGGTGGTACTGAATCAGAGAGGAAAATTAACATTTTAAGAGCAGGCTGCCCAGTAGAGATGAGCGAAACGGTTACATTTGCGTATTAGGTTCCAATAACCTGTTATTTAGTAATAGGCTATTTCAGGGATCTTCTTACAAGCTCATTCCAACATACCATTCCAAGCAGTAGCGGCTCCTTCCCCGAAACTCAGGGGGTGCACAGAGATCAGGAGAGGCTATCGAGAAGGGACAGAATAGGTGATTTTCTCTGCCAAGTAGAAATTTCAACGATACCTGTGCAAATGGGATAAATCTTGGTAACTTTTTCATCTTAAAATTGCAAACGGTACTAAATACGTACAATAGACATGAAAAATGTTCTCTAGTGGTTAACAGAAATTCTGAAATACATTAATCATCAAAGGTCGAAACCCAAGAAATTCCCTTATCAGGTTTGTTTGTTAACTGATTTCTCTATTAGGAAATCAGAGAGGAAACTTATCTCTCTGATAATTTGCAGCGTAATTATTACACAATGGTTTATTATTTTTCTATAGATAACTCGTCTGCAAATCCACCAACCATCCAACATGAAGAAAAACATCGATCGCATTTCGGTCAGCTAACATTTGAACGGAGATTAGGCCTCTTTTCCGATTCACACTCGTGTTTCTGATTTATCGTACGTCCAAAACTCAAATTCTCGTAGTGAGCGAACGGTTTGTCCTACAGAGCTCCGGGTGGTCTCAAAAAATTCTAAAAATTCCATAGAATCTCAAATTGAAGGAAAAACATTACCTTTATATCGAAATTTTTTGAGTTAGGGCGTTTTCAAAATTCATTTTGGAACCCTTAGACGTAACCTACATCAACCAAAATCTTTGGGGCACAACTAGACCCCAAATGGAGCCTACATACCAAATTTCATCAAAATTGGTCAATGCTAAGTGGCAAAAGTGCCGCGTACGGTGGACGGACGGCGCAATTTCCTAGTCATAAGCTTTCCTTTCAGCCCTCCCTGGAGAAAGGTGTAGGAATGTTCGTTTTCCGAGTTCGCTCATTATATGAGCAGTCAGATTCTATAAATAGCCGATGGGACAACCTACCTAAGTACCTGTTCCCCTCGGGTTGTCCCTTACTAGCTCTTGATTGTCCAAGTCGAGAATTTAAGAAAGGCGTTAAGAGCGGGCTGTCGAAGAAGCGCCAACTAGTGCGGCAGTGAAAATTACAACTAGGTACTTAGTCAGTTGTAATTTTCACCACCGCACCAGTTGGCGCTTCTTCGGCAGCCCGCTCTTAACATGTAACATGTTTTATTCGTGTGCTAACTGGCCAAAATGGTCACGAAATTTATTGTTTGACAAAAAACGAACCCCCCTCCCTAATTTGCAATGATTTCCACTTACAATAAAGTCGTTGCTACAGAACTTTATCTTCGTCATTTGTATTCATAGGAAAATCGTTCACCATTCGTTGAGAATCCCTAAATTTAAGCATAAATTATATACTGTCAAAACTGCTGTAATTATGGATAAAACTGAGATATAACCAGAGTTGAAAGAACTGAAAACAACAGGAGCATCTAGGGGAAGAAAGTGGTGGAACGGCATGAGCGCTGCCTAGCGAAGATAAGATGAACCTTCTGGAGCTCAAAAACCTGGGTTATCTCTCTTATCAGTTGGTTTATGTGATGTAGGTATCGTGTGTTGTGTTTCTAATTCTTTCGTAAATAATACAGAATGCTTTGATGTAGAATAAAGAATACAGAATAATGTAGAATGCTTTAAAAATTAATGTTGTTTACCTACGAGTACATAGATTTTCATTTAAGACTGAATAACTTTTTTATTGATGCCTCAAACATATTTGATACCACAGGTCGATAACAGAGGTGCATCCATCTTGCCAAAAAAGAAGAGAAGGTTCATCTAATTGTCGCTAGATAGCGCTCGGACTGTTCCACCACTTTCTTTCCCTAGATGCTCCTGAAACAACATTCAAGGCAAGACCTTTGTTACACGTCAACAAACGTACTTACCTAATATTATATGTAGGTAGCGGAGAATTTTTTTTAGTGCATTTTAGATGTGTCGACTAAAGGTTCTGCACTAAATTTTGCTAAAACATGTTCCACGTTTTTATAATTTACGCCGTAGTCATTAAGTAGATATCATCTGGGGTGGAGTGTCCGTCGATAATTCGTTTCAAGACCAGCTCGGTCCCCCAACAATGGGAGGGAAGTTATGGGGATTTACCTGGAAAGTTTCAGGGGGGGGGGTAATCGTTTGTACCTCACTAATCTGTGGCGAAACTCAAGTCTCTGAAAAGTAATAGGATTGTATCATAAAAACAATGATATTCGCAAAATATCTGATATTTTCTTTATTTTCTTCGTAATATTAATCTTTAACCAAAACTCATGGCTACAACTTTTTTTTAGTCTCACAGTGGTGTTTTAATTTTCAGGTTCTGATCGATCCTCTCCCTTGGCAGAACCTTACCATCACCATCCCTCAAGCAGCGAACTCCAGTTATGAGGACCAGCAGGTTGCCAGAGTTCACTTCACTGGTAATTTTTTTAATCTTCTTTAAGGGGGAGATCCTAACCATTTTTCTCAGATGTCTCCGTATTACATAACCCTATCGGGACAAAATTTTGTAATTCTTCATCTTATTAGTCAAGAAATAGAACACCGAGCATAGATTTTAGATTTTTAAATTTTATCATATAGTTTTATTAGTATCATTAATATGAAAAAATTAAAAACTCCAATATCTCCGTGGAGATATTGGAGCCCCTGAAAAGCCAAGTGGCATAAGTCAAATTTCGGATGAAACGGAGATAAGTGCAGAAACGTAATAAGAACATTCAGCTTTGTTTATTGGCCTAGTGGCATAAGTCTAGGGCTTCGAGAATAGCCCAAGAGAAGGCATCACAAGTTCGATGGGCAACATAAATTTAGGAGTTTTTCAGTAAGCTGGACGCAACAAATGCTTTATCTCAAAAACAGATTTCCATGACTTATGCCACTTGGCTTTACAGGGGCTCAGATAACCTCCTGAGTGTTCCCTAAAAATCTCAGAATTTTCGGTTCATCCGTTTATCCATGGTTTGGGTAATACTTTTGACTTGAGCCATATGAATCAAGGCTCCAAGAAGTAAGGAAGTTAAGATTGTAGTTATACCCCGAACACAGAGATGTCTCTGTAATAGGCGGCTCCTTACTGCGGCAGAAATAGTTCATACTTCGAGGTTCCTGACCCACCCTAACCTAGATGTGAAAGTGTGTTGTCCCTCCCCCTCCTCACTCGTAGGAGTGTAGTACTTTTCCCTCATCATCAATTTACCGATTTACCTTGATTGGGTTTGCCCTTGTAATTGAAATAAATGAATATTTTGGATTTCGGCACAATGGGGATTTTAATTGATTTGTGATTTTATTTTTTCTTGAATGTTCATAAAAATACACATCCAAAAATTGAGTGGAATCAAAAGATCTCCTTTCCCTAATAATATTCAGAAGCATCTCATAATTAGGACTTTGTTTATAAGCGGAGGAAAAATAATTAAAAATTGGAGATCATTCAGTTCAATTTATTATTTTGAAAAAACAATACATTCCTCAACTAAGTATTCAACTTTTTCGCGTTTTTAGAGCAAGTTGATTTTTTTTTGTTTTTTTTTTGTTACGGAAGTGGGGAAACTCTTTAAGAGCGAAGGGGAAGTTCACCCCAACAGTGTTGGACTCCCCATGAATTGGGGCTACCAACTAAAACCCCACTCCCTCTGCTTAGGACTCACCCCGGGACCACTTGTACAGTATTACTTCAGGGTGAGCCCTTTTTTTGTGCCAAATGGCTGCTCCTACTTCTGGTCTCCTTCAATTCTATTCCTCATCTTCTTCCTCCCATTTCGCGTTTTTAGAGCAAGTTGATTAAAAATCCAGAATCAAACGAAATTGTCCATTGGGGAAAAGGACAAGATATGTCTGTCATTGTGCAATATAATAGTGAAGTGTATATTTATACAGAGTCCACGATCCCCACGATCAGATTGTTTCAATAATTTACCGTATAACTAAAGTTAACTTAAACTACACACTTACCTTTCTTAAATACTAGAACTTACCTTGTGATTGGAATACTAGGGAATTTTGGTTGTACTTTCATATTGTCGGATAATTCTACGTCGTATATTGGGAACACTTATCAATTTACGTACTTACCTGTTTCTTACGTACTATTTTAAACTTACTTACCTTGAGTTGCAGAATACTTACCTTGCCCTGAAAGTAGTGGCGAATGTTCTAGTTTTTCTTCGTACTTACCTGAAGTTGTTGTTGAGTTGTTTTCTTGAAACGCAGTTCTTAGTTCCTAATTTTCTTGAATTTAGTGTTTTTCATTTCAATGACTCAATTTGTCGTTCTGTACTATTGTATTGTGTTACCAGGGTACCAGTACCCTCAAACTTCCGTACCTACATACTTTCGTTTTTGGTCACGAAGTGACGTAATAATTTGTCCTCTATTTTGACGTGTCCTATTTACCCTGTGGAACTATTTTTCCTTTTAATTATATTTGTTTATTCTTATAAACCTGTTGTGGCTAATTCGTACCCTGAGTACCTCCCAGAGTAGGTGAATTCAGACAAGATATTTTGGAGTTGCAGGTTAGGAGGGTTGCGCCCATCTGGCATGAAACGCTACCATAATAATTTTCAAATTTCTTTATTAAAAGGTTCAATACATAATAATAACTGGTTTGTCAAACAATTTCCCTTTGATTTGCGGCTTACATAGTGTATGAAGCAATGGCCTTCAAGGCAGCCTGACTGTCTGACAAGATATATACTTTGGCTTTGTTGAGATGCTTGTTCAGCATTTCTTCAGCACAAAGTTGGATTGCATGGACCTCTGCTTGAAAGATTCTGGCATTCGTCCCAAGGGACTTAACAAGGCTTTCCGAAGGGCCTTGTTGCGTGTCAACACGTTCAGACCGGCTGCTTCCACCCTGGATCCACGCGAAACCTTCGCCTGGTACGGCTGCTTCCACGGTGGATCCATGAACTCATGATTCGGTGGATCCATGAACATTTTTCGAAACGCTCTGGATAGTTCATTTTTCCCCCAACAGGGCTCTTTTTGGTCTCAATTGCTTCGGAATGAACCCACCTTAACTTCCCAACCTATCGGTTTCGGATATCAGTGCATGTTATCACGCAAAAATGCCGGCTTCTCATCAGTGCGACTGTTTTGCTGTGAAGTTCCAAAATTTTCCTAGGTCCTGGGGACAATCTGGGTTTTGAGCCCCGGTCTGAAGGTGTTAATGCCTATGCCAGATCTTCCACACATGACTGATCCATCTGTATACCACACAAGAGAGCCTGGTGCAAGGTTGGGCATCCCCAGGAGCAGATATTCTTGAACCTGTTTTACAATGTTTATTTTGTTCATACAATGATGAAGTGTGAATTTTGTGGTGTATAAACGGAGTGAGTAGACATCAACCCATTTGGGGTAATTTCTGATGAACGTAACTTCTCCAAGTGGTAACCCCGAGCCGTAGAATACATGCATGAGAATTCGGAGGATACATGAATGCTGTCGGTGGGGTTTAGACGTTCGTAATTTGAAGTCTATTCAGTAGGTATACTTCTCCTTTCTGACCACAATCACAGAAATCACGGAGGAATCTCAATGGAGCAATAACGAAGCATTAACACGCGCGCATTGAGACCCTCAGGATAACCAAACAGGCGTGTTGTCCGGGAGAAAGGGCCTTTCTGAAAGACCAGAGTACATAACGCCCCCTCCTTGGCGGTGGTGTGTCAACACTCGGTTCCCTTTGGAAAACCCTTTCCATTTACCTCTGCGGTCATCTCGACATGTCCCTTTGCTCTCCGGAATCCAAATTAGTGTCGGGAGACCGGGCCTTTTCCCTTAGATGGTCCTTGTTCCTTCTGTGATCTCTTGAAAACGCGCTCCAATCACGTCAATTCAGGGGGTTACTCAGCAGTAAACAGATGAGTTAAAGGGACGAGTTTTGGTTTATTATTTTCATTAATGAACGTTTGGAATTCAAGTGCAGAGAAAATTAGGTGAAATATAATAATTTACACGACAGTAAATATGGACGACGGTTTATTCGCACGGGGCTAACAACAACGGACTGAGAACATCGCGGATACTAACCCGCAATACAATATTCATAGGCAGAGCAATTCGACTGCAACTGAATGTTCACTTTTATATCTACATGCCCCCTCGAAAAGAACATTTGATTAAAAAATACACGAAAAAAACAACATCATAGTACCTATGTTCTTAAAACCCAAAACAAGTTTGATATAAAAGATCAAATTTTCAACTTATTTAGAAATTAGATTTTAGAACTTTAAAAATTCGGCATGCTTTACTCTGCCCAATGGCTTCGTAAAAATGTCTGCCAGTGTTTCATCTGTTGGAATATAAGTACTTACTCTATTAAAACATTCCCATTCTTAACATGGTTTTTGACAAAATTATATCTTATATCAATATGCTTACTCTTCTGATTTACAACATCATTCTTTGCTACTTGAATTGCACCTATATTGTCACAGAATACTTTGGTGGGATTTTTCTTAGTAGGAACTGGAATAAACTCTGAGATCAGTTGGCGAAGCCGAATTGTTTCCTGAACTCCAATTGACAGAGAGACATACTCTGCTTCACAAGAAGATAAGGCATCTCACTGGACCAGGACAACAAACAATTACCAATTCTAGCACAGCCACCAGATATTGAATGTCTACCAGTTAACTAGTTAATCAGCATCAAAATATACAGGGTGTCTACACTCAAGATGGGCATAAGTTCGGGGTTCAATTCTACAAGCTATTTTCAACAAAAAATGTCTCTTAGCAATTTTTTCTTTACCCACTCAAAATGCTTTTTTTTCGCGTTTTCGACCTTACGTCATTAAAACTGTCATAACTCCCTGATATTTACCAAGTAAATTAAAATTTAAGGATATCGTTGTAAAAAGCGTTAAATTTCCTAACTACCTAGTGTAAAACCAAAATCTTTTAGCAATGAACCATTTCTAAAAAATCAAGCCAAAAAGCAAACTTCAATTTTTTCTCGAAATTTGATTTTTTCTTATCGAAGTTTTCACTTTCAACGCCTGCCCATTTCGATGGGCGCTCTTCGGAAAAAACATGCCCCAATTGTCAGCTTTCTGACGGTCTATCAATTTTCTTTTTAAAATTCAAACTGGATGAGTAAATCAATATTGAATACAAGAAAACGTGTTTTACAAGAAAATCGAGTGTTTTACGCGGTGCATGGTAACCCATGTCAAGATGTCAAGATGACTTGACGAGTTTGGTATCATTTCCTATGCAATTTTTCGCGCTGAATCCAATGGTGGTGCTTTAAAATAATTTTGACTACTAAAAAGTGAATTTTTCGAGGAAAATCTTCATTTTGTGTGCATATAATACGCATTATCTGTAGATATGGAAGTGAGTATAAAGTAACACCCTTCAACTCAATAAAACATCAACTTTCAGGCTGAATTCATCTTCTGTGGCGGCAATCCATTCGGCAGCGAAATCGCCACTGACAGCCTGCTTGTAGGTAGTTGGAACCTGAAGCGAAGCACCACTCATGGCTGTAAGCTTTTGGTCAGTGTTAGTAACGAGTTCTTCCTAAAATGGGGGTAAAGGGGTTCAAGCGATACTGTAAACAAGAAATAATATCGGAATCTTAAATTACGTTATAGAATTTGTACTTAACTGTTTCAGCTGGTATCAGACTCCCGAGCGGCTTGGAGACGAGGCGTAGCATTCCAGTTAATGTACCTTGCAATACTGTTGTACCTGAAGGGCACAGAGTAACGGAGACAAGTTAACAGAGAAGAAAGCCAACGTTAAAATGGTGTGCAAGCATTTTTGAGGCTGCCTCAGTTGCGCCATCTACTTTCAGCTAGGATTCAGGAACTACTACAGAAATGGTGGGGAGAGAGGGCACACTCTTCATATCGCTTCTTTTCAAATCCTTTCGAATGACCAGAAATTAATAACTTTTCGTTTCATCAACATTTAGATTTGCAAAAATTACTTGGAAAATCCAATCGAGGCAAAAGGTGTTTTCCAAGTTCCCCTTACATTTTTGTTGTCCCTATCGCCAGTTGTTCAAATGTTCAATCGACAACTGCCACCCATAGAAACGTTTGAAACCCAGTGTATTACATATTGAAAATTGCTCGATTTTTTCGTACATATTGCGAATATAGGTAACTAAATGTTATCAAATTAATTACTTAGATGCGGCCGGTAAAGCACCAAGGAGAAAAATATGTGATAAACAAGGTGACTTGTTGTGATGAGGTTGGGAACAAATGATCATGAACGCATCCCGTGTTGCATTCCGCTATAACTACGTCCTGGAGCTCCACCAATCAGAACGCTTCTCGAGCTCCCAGATTCAGCTTTCAGCCCAGTGCTGCAAGGTATTTGATTGTCAGAGACAGGGGGAGAGCTTCGAGGTTGCTGGCAAGGCGATAGCGACGGGAATGAGCTCTCAGGGCTAATGCATAATAATATCATTGGGATTTGGGGCCCAATGTTGCCACCTCTCTTCATAGTTGGTACTCCTGCTTTATTTGGTTTGTCAGTTGGTTAACCTCCATCTTCTCCATTCTCTTCCATGTGATTGACAGTTGATTATTTTTGTATCCTAAGGTGGTGGCCGGACACTTTGTTCTGAGGCCACGCCCAGCTGTGGTGGCCTGTTTGATTTGCCTGGTCCCGAAGAGGTATCAGGGCTTAGGGACAGGCAATGCCTGTAAGGGGAAACAGTGAGCAACTGGGATGTTGCTCACATGGCCAAATAGGTAATGTGGTCTACAAACTTCTTAGGTTTAGGTTGACGGACTCCAACTGCATCATCTCCAGTGAGATCCTCCTTGGCAGGTAAATATTCTTCTGAGTCAGTCTCAAAACCAGCAAAATCGCCAGAGTTTCCAGTGACATCATGTTCTGACTGCGTCTTGATGCTTTCATCAAAGCTGACATCTGAATTCTCTGAGTCACTTTGAGAACCAAACAAATCATGGTCACTGGCCTCACTCTCTGGAGCCGAAACGACAGCAACAGATGGGCTTGGCGAAATTTCGATTTCATGATCAGAATTTTGGATCTGATTTTTATTAATTTCGTATCACAATTTAGTATTGTCTGGTGGGTTTTTGAAGAGTCCTCTTCCTCCAAAAAGCCCGCATCCCTGCTTATGATGATTTCATTTCGTCCATCCGTCATATCCATGAATCGGTAGCCCTTAACCCTAGAGTAGTAGACTTCCCTGACACACAGTTATTAGTAGACTACGTAAAAATGACGTGTGAAACTGAAAAAATATTTTCAACACAAAATGGTCATATAGTGCTTCCGAGTCTACCAAGGTAGCGGAAGCTTTGTTTTCACTTTTCAAGGACGAAAAAAAAAGTTCTCCAAAATCAAAATTTTCAGTCGCGTTTTGCGTTTCTGAACCTTCAGACCTTTCTGAACAATTTTGGTTCTGTGTGTCTGTCTGTCCGTCTGTCATAAATTCCTTGTAACGCGCATAACTATACGAAGTTATTGTCCGATTTCTATGGAATTTTCGGGGATTGTGCAGGTTAGTGTGTAGACGGTCCCCTACGAAAATCATCACCTTCGGACTGATGGTAGCTGCTGCGCATGCGCAAACGTGAATTTCTTGTAACAGCCATAATTTCCACATTTTCTACCCGATTTCGATGACATTTTTAGGGATTACGCGCATTAGGTTGTAGATGGTCCCCAATGAAAATCAAGGCCTTAAAATTTACAGAAGCCTCTGCGCATGCGCATACGTAAAATCCTTGTAACAGCCATAACATTTACATTTTTCATCCGAATTTGATGAAATTTTCTAATATTGTCCAGATTAGCGTGTAGATGGTCTCTTATGAAGGTAGTGAAAGGTACTTAGAGATTGGTGTTTTGAGATCAACTACTATGCATCGGATTATCTATATAATCGGGTTATGGATACGAGGAAGCTATGTGCCACACCCACTTGGCAGACGTTTTTTTCATTCATTCAACAAAAAACGAACTCATTCTTCTCAGTATTTAGTATCGAGTTATTTAGGTAAACAGTGAATATCATGATTAGATTCGTACTTCACGTACCTCCGTTTTAACTCTGGTATAGTCGTTATTAGATTGATCCAAAGCAGCAATCTTCTTTTCTTGTGAAATCGGGAAGGAACATCGCATGAAAAGGTGTGCTTCATTCTCAAATTTTTAATAATATAAATGTTATAGAAAAACGCTGCAAATTATTTCACAAAGGTTTATTATTTTCCTGTATAGATCACCCTTCTGTATAGATCGCTCCCTGCCAACCATAGGTACCTATGGATAGGTACCCTTATTTCCCTTTGGTTGAGGTTGAAAATTTCAAAAATGCCCTAGTAGGTAGTAGGTACCTATGGTTGGCAGGGAGGGTTCTATACAGAAGGGTGATCTATACAGGAAAATAATAAACCTTTGTGACCGGAGAGTTCCGCCCCTCCGAATCACGGTTAGGACTACCCCATCTTCCTCCACTAAACGCCCACGAGCAAGGTCCGCAGGGTCGCCGCCGATGACCGCACCAGCCGCCGAGGAGTTGCCTCCGCTGCCACCAGTCGCGCCACCATCAGCGCCCCCACTCCGCGCGCATGCGCGCCCTCGCCACTCGACCCCCTCCAGAATCGAGGCACCTCCCTGACGTCGCTCCCCTACCTCATTCCTTGAGAGACTTTGGTTGCGCCGAGAGTGTAAGCCTGCCGAGACTGGGGCCCCCCATCCAGCCACTGTCCACCTCCTGGTTTCAACGACTCCGACTGCCTTCGACCGCCTCCGACTTCTTCAACACTCAAGACTGCAAGACGACGACAGCACCTACCCTCCACGGACTATTACAACTGGTAGGAGTGACTTTTCTTTCTGTATATAAATAGGGATAGTGATTTTTCTTTCAAAGATCGCGAAGCAGGCGCATATAATACCTGAAAATAGATAGAGACTGAGAATGGCCCTTTCCTAAATCCCCCCCGTAATTTTAAGCATTATTTTCATTGTCCATAAATTGATATTTTCCTTGTATTTTGTGATTGACGAAATTACCTCGTGGTGTCCACCTTCAGTGACCACCTTTGGTGTCCACCTTCAGTGAACACCACGTTACCTTCTCTAGTAAGACTAAGTTCCTAAAAGTCGACTAACTAGGTAGGAATAATACCTACAGATATTCTATTTTGTTGTTTGATACTTTTCCGTAAATACATTTCACGTACGGAAGTACTTTTACCTTTTCTTTGACTACTCCCACTGACCAGGTACACAACACAGTAAAGTAAATTCATGCTATTAAATTCCTTTTATTCTTGCAAACATAAACAGTAACGTAACTTCATTTGCTAGTAAATTCTTTTATTTAAATCATAACTTTCTAACTTAGTCTCCTGACTAAGTCCTACTACTTCAGTAGGTGGTGGCAGTACTACTCCCGAGAAGACACACAGACAGCTACGGTAAGTAAGATCCGCATTCAGCTAAGTTAAATAATATCACAAGACTTGGTTAGGAATTATCTTTAACTTCCTAACGTGCTCCCTTCCGAGGGTTCCCTATAGAAAAAGGGGTTACAAATTGTTGGCACGCGGTGGAATTAGGTTGTAAAACACTGCGAACTAAACTTGTGTTGGTTCCCTGCAGTGCAGACCTAATTTTGATCGAACTTGTGTCGATATACCATCGTCATTAACGCCTCGACTGCTCTAAAATCAGTAGCTACCAGATTTTATCAAATTTTGCAAATTTCAAATAATAAATTCATTTGTCTTGTGCGGATCTTAGCTGTCTCTCTCTGTAAATTCAGTAAATTCATTTTTTGTAACAAAAAGTGTTGTTGTGTCAGTGAGTTGTCTAAAGAAGTTCCCTTGGAACAAAAAGTACTTAGAATAAGTTGGATGTGAATGTGCATGTTATTGACATAAGGGTGCCAAACACACACATTTTACACATTTTACACGATTTTGACTCATTGCATATATTTTCTTTGTGCTGTACGGAATAGTACAGGTACCCTTCGCAAAGATTTGACTCGTAAATTTCAGTTGCGAGCTGTGACCACCCCGGTGAAAGTTTGCCCACCGTGGTCGTTATTTTGCTTAAGGTGGTCATATTTTGTGCCCACCCTGGTCTGAATTTTGGACCACCATCCGTCTGCTGTGGTCATATTTTTGCCCACCCTTGCAGGATTTTTCAGGTTTTTGAATTCCTAGAAATTTAGAGCGGCAGGAATCCTCCTGCGCATATAACGAAATTTCCTTGCATACGGTAGATAGTTTGGAAAGCCACACCCAGTTCGTAACTTGAAGCAAATGTTTTCCCAAAGAAAGGTAGAATCACGTCCATTTTGTTGAGAATTTTTGTGCGAATAATTCCTCAGGTAACGACTCCCGACCTCAGGTCACGAACCTTTTTGACCGTGTTTGACCTCATCAAGACAAGGGTAGTTGAACCCTTGGGAAATCCCGATTCCGATTCCGACCCTTTTCAGCCCTCAGCTGTTGACCCTTTTTATACCTCTTTAACCGTGAAGGAAAGGGAAATAACCTCCATTCTTTTGTCCCATCCCTTTTTGCAAATCCCCTTAGTAACAAACAAGAAGTGGCTCTAGGACCTTTGGATAGCGGTTTTATCGTGTGGTACTTACATTTTATTGCATATTTATTGATTTCTTGTGTGTATAGCTTTAAATTTTGCTATTTGAATCATATTTTGCGATATATTTTGGTTGACCACCATTGTCCATTTTGCCCACCTTGTTTGTCCACCCCACGTTGTATTGTTTACAAATCCCTAGTATCAACATTAACTTTTTTATATTGAAGTCCGTAGTCTTTGACCCCCAATCTTAACTTTTGGAATTGTTTGGTGGTCATAGTCCACCTTGTCCACCTCTTGCCCACCTTCGTAACTTTTGCTCACCATATTTGTCCACCTTGTCTGACCACCCTCAAGGGACCGTGTCCTTAAGACCTGTCCAGGCCAATTTTATTTTTGCCTGACCACCATAGACTACCCTTGACCACCTTCCCCTAATTAAATATAGAATTTTGAATACAATTTAATTAAAACACTACAAATTGGTGAAGGCAAAGAGCTTACCTATCGGTGGTAGTTTTTTAAGTTCTTTCAACCATATTCCCAATACAATTTCAAATTGCCCACCCCCACTCTTGTCGGCCTACAATCGATCTCGCGGCGCGACGGAAACATTCGAGTGTTCGTGTGTGTGAAGTGCAATTTTGAAAACGTATTTGGAATCGAAACCTTCAGTTTCATTCCCTTTTTGAATTTTATTTTTTTTACTTTATGGAAGGACGGAAATCCTTTGATTTCAAAATGATGTCGGATGCTGATCGTGCACTTGACGCTGTCGCGAAGGCCATGAATCGCCTCGAGCTGGCGCTCAGCGATAAACCAACTGAGCCCTTAGCCGAGCAGATTCCGCGGTCTGTGCTTATGGAAATCGACCCCTGGGATCCTGATGAAATTGAAGCCGTGTCCATCGGAACGTATTTTGACATTTTCGACGGAATCACGAAGGACCTGGCCGATAACCTACGAGTACAGCTACTACGGATCAAGCTCAGAGGAACTGCCAAGACCTTCCTACTCGACAATGGACATCTGCTTGAAGGAGACAAGCCCTACCAAGGACTACGACGTGCCTTACTCCGTTGGTACGGACGAGACGACCCCGAGAAAGCTGCCGAGCGGCTTTGGACAATCCAAAAATCAGCGGGCGAAACTTTTCGACAATTCGCCGAACGCGTTCAACATACAGCGACGCAAGCTTCGCGTGCGGACGGAATGCTCATGGATGCCACCCAGAAGCGGACATGGATAGCAGCACGGTCTGTTAAGGCCTTTTTGAAGGGTCTTCCTGGAACGTACGCGGGATATTTTGTCAACAATCCTCCCGCTTCTCTGGAAGAAGCCATGAAGAAGGCGGAACAATTAGAGGATGCTCTAGAACCTCGCAGTTCCGACCCTTGGAATGTTGCCCGTATCCAAGTGCAAGACAAGCGCTGTTTCCGATGTCAAGAACTCGGACACATTGCATCCGGATGTCCCAACATCCCGAGACCTCCTAGTCCTCCGCCGATACGCCGAAAAGCTATGGGAATGCCACACAAACCTTGCCTGTTTTGCGGAAGCATGACGCATTTTCCCGCGAGCTGTTTGAAGAATCCGAAGAACTACCCCTGCGAATTTTGCGGACTCTACGGACACAAGGATTCGGAGTGTCGCGTAAAAACCCGCCAATATTCAGACGAGCCAATGTGTGATTACTGCGGATACTATGGTCATCTTGAGGCAGAGTGCCCTCAGAAAACCGAATCCTACATGCAACTCGAAGCCAGTAAACGACCAGAACCCCGAAAGGTGTTAGCCCTCACGAGTACCTCGCATGAGCCGAACCCTCATCAGGCGGTCGCCCTTAGGACGGAACCAAAGAACGTTGAGATGCCCTCAACCTCTACTCCACTAGTAGAAGAGCCCGACGTCTGCCTACCAGCTGTTGACTCGCCGTTCAAGCAAACGATGCGGATCAAAGTCAACTTAAGTGGACACGACAGAGTGCTGATCGTCGACACTGGTGCCCAGATCTCCGTTCTGACGCATCCTGTTCCTGGTGTACCCATCGTGCCTACTCGGATTCAAGCTTGGGGAGCTGACGGCCAACCGATGCCTTTCCTAGGACAACAACGCCTAGAGGTTACAATTGGTCCTATCAAGTTGACGCATGCCTTTCGGATTTTTGCACGAGACCACTCAGGATTGGACTTACTTGGGTTAGACCTGCTTCGGAGAATTCCCGCGTCTATCCACCTGGATAGCTGCGAAGTTAGGATGATACACCCCAAGACCGGCCAATCCATAGTGATCAGCGATGTTATCACTGGATATCTCTCGCCTGCCAGACCTGTACCCATGCCGGATATCGCACAACCAATGCGCCCTCGCATTGCGCTCGTCGGTGGACCGCACGCCTTCGATTCTGCTCACCTCTTGAGACCTGTGAACGAAGAGGAACCCATCACGGATGATTGTCCCATACTCGATTCGTCGGAAGAATTCCCGATTGAGGACCTGGATGATCCAGTTCCCGATCTGCTTTCGGTGCTGAACCAACAGCTCCAGCACCTACCAACAGAGGATGTCAACTACGTCACCCGTATTCTCAGTGAATACAAGAACTTGTTTCAGCGGCCTGACGCTCAGGGATGCTCAATGCAAGTGGTGCATCGCATCGAAACAGGTTCTCATCCACCCATTTACAAGAAGCCGTACACCGTGCCTCACGCTCTACGAACCATCGTTGAAGAGCAGCTCAACAAGATGCTGGAAGCCGAGGTGATCGAACATTCCACCAGCCCCTGGGGAGCGCCGGTAGTATTGGTGAAGAAAAAGACGCCACCCGGACAGAGCCAAAAGTATAGGTTCTGTACAGACTTCCGGGCACTCAACCACGCAACGAAGAGCGATGCCTACCCTTTGCCGAACCTGACAGAGACGCTCGAATCTCTCGGAGGTAGCCGCTTCTTCACGACACTTGATCTCACGGCAGGTTATCACCAGATAGCAATTGCACCAGAGGACCGCGAGAAGACGTCTTTCACGACGCTGGGCCGGACGTTCCAATACCGCAAGATGGCCTTTGGACTCAAAAATGCGCCAGCAACTTTCCAACGACTGATGAACTGCGTCCTGGAGGGACTTGTGGGATCATCTTGTCTCGTATACCTCGATGATATCGTTGTTTTCGGGCCAGATGTGGAAACCCACATGGTGCGGTTAAGACAAGTCCTGGAAAGATTGAACCACGCCGCGCTGAAACTTAACCTTGCAAAGTGCACATTTTTGAGCACGCAGGTTAACTACTTGGGACACATTGTGTCTGAAGAAGGTCTGCAGATGGAACCGTCAAAGATCGACTGTGTTCAGAAGTATCCAGTACCCACGGACGCCACGCAGGTACGAGCCTTTCTAGGTCTCGCTGGCTTTTATAGGCGGTTTGTAAGCAGGTTCTCAGAGATCACTGCTCCGCTAACCCAGCTCCTGCGTAAGGACGAGCCCTTTGTATGGACAGACGAACATCAGAAGGCCTTCGACCAGCTGAAGACGATCCTCCATACCAGCCCCGTCCTCGCCTATCCAGATTTTGAACTGCCGTTCATACTCTCAACCGACGCCTCAGGCATAGCCTTAGGAGCTGTGCTCAGCCAAGAACACAATGGCGAGATCCACCCCATTGCCTACGCGAGTCGCAAGTTAAATTCCGCAGAGTCGCGATACTCGACGACTGAACGGGAGCTCCTGGCGGTAGTGTGGGCGGTCTCCCATTTTCAGCCATATTTACTAGGTCGACGTTTCCGGTTGGAGACCGACCATCGCGCCTTGACAGCCGCAATGAATCTGCGAGATCCAACGCACCGGATCAGCCGCTGGATCCTCCGTTTGTCGGAATACGATTTCGATCCTGTTTACCGACCCGGAAGCCAGCTGAAGAACGTTGACGCCCTGAGCAGAGTCATCATTGCGAGCATAAACACCTTTCAGCTGACGAGAGAAATGCTCATCTCCTCGCAGCAAGTCGACCCCTGGATTCTGGAAGTCCAGAAGAACCCAGCAAGATGGTCTGCCCGTTTGGAGAATGGAGTTTGGATGGCCTCCAAGGTCGTAGATACCGGAGAATTATTGGTCCCCTTGATTCCCGGCTCCCTTCGCCATCAAATTCTGCAGGTCTGCCACGACAGTCCATGGGCAGGACATCCCGGCATAGACACAACAGACGCGACTGTCAGGAAATACGGAGTCTGGCCAAAATTGACGTCGTACGTCAGAGACTACGTCAGATCCTGCGCCGTCTGCCAACGACGAAAGACACCGAATCGGCTGGACCCGCCGATCCAACAGCCAGAACTTCCATCGCATCCTGGAGAGATAGTGGGGATAGACCACGTTGGACCTCTCGCGACGACCAACGGTGTGAAGTACTTGCTTACGGTCGTCGACCACTTCAGCAAATACGCCGAGGCTTATGTCGTGCCAAACACAACAGCCCAGGTGGTGGTCAACGTCCTAACGAAGCAGTATTTCCCCACGCATGGAGTTCCGGAGAAACTGATTTCGGATCGTGGGACTGCTTTCACAGCCGCAGTAACTCAAGAACTATGCGCCGCTTGGGGGATTAAGAAGGTACAGACAACCGCGTACCACCCCCAAAGCAACGGAATATGTGAGCGCTTTCACAGAACCTTGGCCGACATCATTGCCAAGCTGTCACCCAAGACCAACCTGTGGCAAGAAGTACTGCCGATGGCCTTGGCCGTCTATCGCAGTGCCCCACATGGAAGCACAGGATATTCTCCCAATATGTTGCACTTGGGAAGGGAAATCCGCCTGCCTGTTGCCGCCGCCTTGGATCTGGACTCTCCGTCTAGTCACGACAGAACGTTTGTACACGTTAAGAGAGCCCAGAAAGCAGCAGCAAAAGCCATACGGAAAGCCTGGATGAAGCGATCCCGAATCGCAAATGCACGTCGAACGCCTCGTTACTTCAGCGTGAACGACAGGGTATACCTGCGCCAGATGGTGCCGCCTCCCGGAGTATCGTCCAAATTCTGGAGCCCTTGGGTTGGACCCATGAGGATTGTGAAACGTCTCTCAGAAGTGACATACGAGGTAGCAGATCCCACGGACCGCTGCCAGGTAGTACACCTGGGACGTCTCAAACCCGCATTTGAAAGAGGAGTTCCCGACGATGCCTGCGTCACCCCACCTGTTGCACCCATGGCCGACCAGCGACCGGAACCCGTACCCTGCAACATGGAGATTGACGATCTCATCCCCGACGATGAAGACACGTATCCTGTAGCCCGGTTTGTTGAAGTCCAACAACCCAGAGAATCCCCAGAACCCGAAGACCCAGTGAAAGAGAGTCCTCCTGCTGAAGTGCTGCCTGAAGAAGAATCCCAGAAGACTGCTGTGGTTGCACATCGCCAGCTGCGCCGGCTTCCCAAAAAGGATTACCAGCAACTGCACTCTGGACGACCCTCGAAGCAACCGAAACCTGAAACAAAAGAAAGGTTAAATAAGAAAGTAAAATTTCAAATGTAAATAGTGACAAAAAAAAAAAAAAAAAAAAAAAAAAAAAAAAAAAAAAAAACTTATTCATGATATTTTATGTGTAATTCATACTTACCAGTTGTTTGTCTCGTTCCATGCCGACCCTTGATGTTTCGCGAACGCGCGCGCGAACGATCGTGGGCCGACATTTCCCCTGTTCCATTTTAAAATAGCGCCGTGTCTGTCGAAAGGTTGGTCAAGTCGTTGAGGTTCGTTCTATTTAGGCCCTTTACCATCTTAGGCCCAGTCCCAGTCGAGTCAGTCAAACCACATAACACGTTACACTTGGCAACCCAGTAGTAAATAACAAGCACACCTGTAGAAAGTAGCTAACAATGTCAGAATGTAGAAATGGAAAGTAGTGTAGAAAGTGTAGAAAGTAATGCCAGTGCTATAATAGGAAGGTGCGTGTGTTTTACAGACGGGGTGCAGTAATGTCGAAAGACTTGCGAGCCATGATAAAGGATGTGGAGAGGAGATTGGACGAGGAGGAGAGTCGTGACAGGAGCCCTGATGCAGAACCACCAGTGGAACCCCAGTTACCACCCCCTAGAGCATTACCACCCAGAACTAGAACCCGACTGAAAGACCTCGATAAGGAGTGGACCGTCTTGGAAACCGGTGCAGAGATGATGTACGGTGCAGCAAACGAAAACGAGTTGGAGGAAGGCTGGCACAGACATGCTAGCGCTATGCGAGTCCTGCAGGAGAACATAAGAGGAACGCAGCCCCGCGAGAACCCCAGAGTCGATGCGGCAGAGATCGCGAGAGCTGTGGCCCAGCAACTACAGCAACCCCAGGTCAACATACCCACGTCGGCGGACATTGCTAGAGAAGTGGTGGCCCTCATGAACGAGCAGCTGCCGCCCACCCAAGATCCCCAACAGTGGGCTGACAGGATTGCTGAGTTGATCGTCCAGAAGCAGTCACCCGCCTACTCACCGATCCACGACTCAGGAGCCATAGCGAGAGCCATCTTGATCGAGCTGCGACAACATGTCAGTTGGCAACTACATGATGCCGAACAGGATGCCAGCGCTCCAGCAACGTCTCACGAAAACCTAGCTGCCAGCGCCCCAACCACGTCTCATGAACACCTAGCTGCCAGTGCCCCCTCGACGTCGCGTGAAAGCTTGCCCGCCAGTGTCTCGTCAATGCCTCGTGAAGAGCTTGTCGCCACTGCGCCCACCACGTCCAGGAGTGAGCTGCCCCAAGCTGAAGGAACCATGTATGAATCTCAGTCTGAGGAGGAGGATAGACCAGTGGCCGAGCGACGCTGCATTGCCTGCGGAAGGACCAGGGACCACAACTCGCGCCTTTGGTGTGAGGCCTGTCGAGCCTTCCTGCGAAGAGCCAAGAAAGCTGCCATTGATGGACGACCCATAACATGCAAGGACCCTCGCCATCGTCAGAACCCTGACAACGCTGCGTGTAGAGGTTGCCGAGCCAAGCACCTCCAAACCCTGGAAGCCGTAACCACCCAACCCACAGACGGAAGATGCGCCGCTGAGGACATCGGCTTTCAAAGGGGGGGGGAGTGTGACCGGAGAGTTCCGCCCCTCCGAATCACGGTTAGGACTACCCCATCTTCCTCCACTAAACGCCCACGAGCAAGGTCCGCAGGGTCGCCGCCGATGACCGCACCAGCCGCCGAGGAGTTGCCTCCGCTGCCACCAGTCGCGCCACCATCAGCGCCCCCACTCCGCGCGCATGCGCGCCCTCGCCACTCGACCCCCTCCAGAATCGAGGCACCTCCCTGACGTCGCTCCCCTACCTCATTCCTTGAGAGACTTTGGTTGCGCCGAGAGTGTAAGCCTGCCGAGACTGGGGCCCCCCATCCAGCCACTGTCCACCTCCTGGTTTCAACGACTCCGACTGCCTTCGACCGCCTCCGACTTCTTCAACACTCAAGACTGCAAGACGACGACAGCACCTACCCTCCACGGACTATTACAACTGGTAGGAGTGACTTTTCTTTCTGTATATAAATAGGGATAGTGATTTTTCTTTCAAAGATCGCGAAGCAGGCGCATATAATACCTGAAAATAGATAGAGACTGAGAATGGCCCTTTCCTAAATCCCCCCCGTAATTTTAAGCATTATTTTCATTGTCCATAAATTGATATTTTCCTTGTATTTTGTGATTGACGAAATTACCTCGTGGTGTCCACCTTCAGTGACCACCTTTGGTGTCCACCTTCAGTGAACACCACGTTACCTTCTCTAGTAAGACTAAGTTCCTAAAAGTCGACTAACTAGGTAGGAATAATACCTACAGATATTCTATTTTGTTGTTTGATACTTTTCCGTAAATACATTTCACGTACGGAAGTACTTTTACCTTTTCTTTGACTACTCCCACTGACCAGGTACACAACACAGTAAAGTAAATTCATGCTATTAAATTCCTTTTATTCTTGCAAACATAAACAGTAACGTAACTTCATTTGCTAGTAAATTCTTTTATTTAAATCATAACTTTCTAACTTAGTCTCCTGACTAAGTCCTACTACTTCAGTAGGTGGTGGCAGTACTACTCCCGAGAAGACACACAGACAGCTACGGTAAGTAAGATCCGCATTCAGCTAAGTTAAATAATATCACAAGACTTGGTTAGGAATTATCTTTAACTTCCTAACGTGCTCCCTTCCGAGGGTTCCCTATAGAAAAAGGGGTTACACCTTTGTGAAATAATTTGCAGCGTTTTTTACCTAGGTACCAACTTTTTTTAACCTACCAACCATCGTTAGGTACTACCTACCACACCATACTGCCTTCACAATACAGTTTATTACGAAGAACTAAACGCTTCACACTCGATTCGAAGAAATAGTGAGCTTCATATTATGTAAATTTGATAACTGCTTGCTAAGGAGATACAGCATCATCTGGCCTGATGATGCTGAATATTACTCATTCACTGAGTAGGTAACATCCAGGCCAAATGAATCATTTGAAATGATGCTGTATCTATATTGGAAGCGCTCGCCCCCATTACAACAACAGCCAGGTATGACATACTCGCTTCTGACTATGGAAAGTCGCTAAGCAACGATCATGAGGATTAGAAAATAAGCCATAAACGGTAGACTCCCGCAAAAATCGCGTATTGAGTTTAGTAACTAAACTAAACTTTAGTTGCTAAATAGTAGACATACCTCAATTAGACGTGATGTCAATCCCCCTTTTTTAGTAGACACACGTAAAAATTACTCCAAATAATTTTCAACAAATAGTAGACTACGTATCTTTGACGTGTAGGCGTTATGGAAAACCAAGATCCTGACGGGAAGAAGTGGAGATGAGATCTTGACACCATAAAGGTCATTTCACTGCTAGGTACCGATAGCACTGGAGGAGGCTCAGCTAAGAAGGCCGAAAGGGGCGATTGTAGGGGTCTCATTTCCCCACTCATTACGTAATTTTTACGTAGTATATCACTCTAGGGGGTCTCAGTCGGTCGCTGTTCGTTCCGGGTTAGTATTTCACGAAATCAAAGGCGCAAAAACTTAAAAGATGTACTAAATTTGAAATTTTAAAGGATTTTAGAAATTTATTAGTGCACGGCTCTAGGGAATTGAAAAACTGAAATATTGCCACTGGAACCATTAAAATCGAACAATAATTGCCAGAGAAAAATGGGAAAAACATAGGGAAACCAGTTTGTTCAGTCGTTTTTCCCATTTTTCTTTGGCAACTATTGTTCGATTTTGATGATTCTGGTGGCAATATTTCAGTTTTCCAATTTCAATCATTTTTTTTTTTTTTTTTTCGTTTTCAGTTTCAATTTCCCTAGGGCCGTGCCCTAATGAATTGTGCCCAAAGAGACCCCACGAAAGTGGGACCCAAAGACAAAAAAATTGACCTTCGTGGGCTATTGTTCTGACGTTAAGGGGGTCTCAGTCGGTCGGCGTTCGATATTGGTATTTAGCGATATTGAAGGCGCAACAACGAAAAGAATTTTACCTAAATATGACATTTTCAAGGGTTTTTAGAAATTCATTAGTGCATGGCCCAAGGAATTGAAAAACTGAAATATTGACGCCAGAATCATCAAAATCGAACAATAGGTAGTTGCCAGTACATGTCATGTACCATTGCCTTGCAGCTAAATATCCTCAGGTTGCTTAAATCTGGCTTTTCTTTCGTCCAGGATTCAAAAGGCGTTTTACCTTTCAGTGCCCTCGATGGAGAACTATTGACGGGTGTGAAGTTTAAGCATAGATGGTCCGCTATTATTTTGTATTTACGCGGGAACCCTTCCCAAGCGCCAAGCACCACTCTAGCGAAGGTATTTTGTACTACTTCTGTTGACATTCGTTGGTGAACTCTCATGAAAAACGTCTGCCGATGTAAGATCGTGAATATACACACCATTTTACGAAAATTCCTAAGGTATGTAATGAGTCAATTTATTTACTAGTACGTAAATAACCCGTTTCCCTGTCAACGGGACATCAAACTTCTTTCCTCTACCTACCAACATGGAAGAGGACCCTCAAGAATGGAACATCATGGAAGCCGGGTTCACTTCTTCTCCACCAAGAGGGATCTACAGACGTCTGCCATCAAGCTAGTACTTGCTCCCAGACACTCACCGACGAATGCGAAGTTCCTACCCGATTTCATAAGAAAAGAAGATTGCTGCTTTGGATCAATCTAATAACGGCTATACCAGAGTTAAAACGGTGGTACGTGAAGTACGAATCTATTTACGATATTCACTGTTTACCTGAATAACTCGATATGCATTCATTGGCTAGAAACCGGGTATTTCCATCAGTTGAGATATGCTACGTGATATTTCTCTATGCTTATGTTGCGGCACAATGGTTGCAGGATTTTCATTGTATGGAAAGATTAACTCTGAAAACGGTCGAGGAGTCTAATTTAATCAACGGTGAGATTCAGAAACAATGTTGAGTTTATAATATCCATGCTGCTTCAGCTAGCAACTGGTTGATAAGTTAGCGACTGGTGCGTTTAGTGAATTGGAATATTCACTCAGTTGGTATTTTTCGTAACTTCTTCGCAGTATCTCTTCTTCTTTATTCTTTCATAACCATTCCCAGAGCTCAAAATAATTTATTCTACTTTCAAACCCAAAAAAGGTTTCAATGAAGAAGGAGAAAGTATTGAGTCAAGCACCTTTTGTTCTCCACCGCCCACTGAAGGAAAGTGATCACTCAAGGGACCATGTCTTTTGTATGTAAGATGCGTTCGTCTAGGCAGGCATTTTACGTTAAGCGATCCAAAAATGAGAGAACTTCAACAGAAAAAATCCCATTTCAGAATGTGAGATGATCTTTCGTTTTTTTGGAGACACAAAGAAAGACGATAATTGATATGGGTGACCATATCCCCTACGAGAAAAAACAGTTTTCTGAGAGGCGAGGACGTTCTGTTTGTTTTCAATGGACACACACACCTACTCGCACACCATTGGACATTCCGTTTGTTGAGGTCCGTGCGTGCTGGTTGGTCTCCTTGTTGGGTAGATTTTTTTTAGAGCAATGGAATACCTAGTGAGGTGGGGGAGTCTGGAGCGGGATACCTACTGCCCTGGGAAGTAGGTTGTCCTTGACGTCACGAGGTATGATTCTATTGGTTCATGGGAATGTTGTCTGGTTCATTCAATAATAAACTTAGAAATCGATTTAGAAAAGAAGTAACCCCCTCAAAATTTGATGGTATTGACAAAAATTAAAAACGCTGCAAATGATTACACAAATGTTCATTATTTCTGTGCAGGGTGTAAACGTTAAGGGCGCACCATCGGCTAGGGATCGATTCTACAACTAATTTCCAAAAAACTGTCTAGCAATTTTTTTTAAAGGCTTCGTTTTCGAGTTATTTTACTTTTAAGATTTTTTTCATGTTCTCGACCTTATTCACTAAAACTGTTATAGCTCCTTTAATTGATGAAGAAAATTCAAATTTGATTACACCCCCTCACAAAAAAATAAAAAAAAAAAAAAAAAAAAAAAAAATAACCCTAATAAAAAATAATAAAAAAAAAAATAATAAAAAAAACAACTAAACTGTTGTTTAGCTGCTACTGTTGTTTTAATTTCCTGTCACAATAGTGCAAGTTCAATTTTTTGCAAAGAGATTTAAATGTAAAAAAATAAGCCCAAAGAAAAAAATGTGCAAATGATTGAAAATTTTCAGTTTTGTTTTATTATTTTCAACAATAAACCTTAGGAATCGACCAAGAAAAAATTTGTTTGATCCCCCTCAAAATTTGTTGGTTTACGTTTCAAGGTACGTAGAATCCAAAACGCTGCAAATCATTGCCCAGAGGTTTATTATTTTCTGTATAGATCACCCTTCTCTATAGATCACTGGTTCTCCATCAATAGCACCTACCACCATCTGTATTCTCCCTTGACCTTCCCTCTCAAATTCCAGCTTCCTGCGTTCAATAGGATTGAAAATGGCTTCGAAACTCACTCAGCTGATCAGTGATCTGAAGAGCGAAGAAGATCTTCTCGAATGCTGGAGACGCCTGGAAGAGCACTGATCAGCTGAGTGAGCTCCGAAGCCATTTTCAATCCTATTGAACGCAGGAAGCTGAAATTTGAGAGGGAAGGTCAAGGGAGAATACAGATGGTGGAAGGTGCTATTGATGGAGAACCAGTGATCTATACAGAAAATAATAAACCTTTGGGCAATAATTTGCAGCGTTTTTTACCTACCAACATTTTTTTTACCTACCAACTTTTTTTTACCTACCAACTATTGTTAGGTACTACCTACCACACCATACTGCCTTCACACCTTCAAGTTTATTAGAAAGAACTAAACGCTTCACACTCGATTCGGAAAATAGAAAGCTTCATATGGAAATTTGATTACTGGTTACGCAGAAGGCAAAACTATATACAAATCGAAGAAATGAACAGCAATCGCATTTTAGTCAGATAACATTTGAACGGAGATTAGACCTCTTTTGCGATTCACACTCATGATTCTGTTTTATCGAAGGAAAACCTTCAAGTACTCGTAGGGACCGAACGGTTTGTCCTACAGAGCTCCAGGTGGCCTCAAAAACTTTTTAAAATTCAATACTATTTAAAATTGGTGGAAAAACGATACCTTTATTTCGAGAGTTTTCGAGCTAGGACACTCTTGAAAATTTCACCCCTGAATTTTCACCCCTTAGAAGTGACTGACATCAACCAAAAGCTTTGCGGCACAACTAGACCTCAAATGGAGCCCATATACCAAATTTGAACCAAATCGGTCCAGTGTTGCTAAGAAAAATGCCGCGTACGTCGGACGGACGGAAATTTTTTTATTCGATTTTCGGATTCTACGTACCTTGAAACGTAAAACAACAAATATTGAGGGGGGGGGGGGGGGTTAAATTTTTTTTTCTTGCTCGACTCCAAAGGCTTATTATTGAAAATGATAAACCAACATGAGCTATGCGTTTGGTAAACGTATAAGGAGTAACAGTAGGTAGGTATATTGTAACGTTATAATAATTTATTTTCATACTCGTAGGAAAAAAATGTGACCTAGCCCGGTGGCCTGTTGCTGCAGACGGCGCTGCTCTAGCTTTACACCGTACATACCCACCGGCATTCCCGAAAGAATGGCGACACCCCATTTAAATATGAATCGCTCTTCTTCCTCCTCTTTTTCTTTGTTTTCGTTAGCGCACACAAAAAGAAAGAAAATAAAAAATTCTAGGGCACCGGGCCAGGTAAAACCCCACCATTAAAAACACCCCCTCCTCTTCGCAAGTCGCATTGTTCCCTTGTTCGGTGGCGTCATAGGCAATTTATTTTCTCTTTTTTGTCGACTACTTTCTATTTTATCAAGCCTTGGGTGGTTTTGATGGTCCTGTAAGGGCTTCAGCTCTCATTGATAACAATACTCGCTCGATTGATCGAATTCATCGACTAAAAACAATGAATAATCTCCCTTATTAGGGACTTCTGGTTACTGTACTTCTTAGAGCGGGAACCAATCAAATTTAGATGGGGCCAATCGCGACGAAACCAAGTCAACAGTTAGGATGAAGAATCGGCAGCTTGATCACTTCATTAGAGTGACTCATCATGTTCAACCTACACATAGGGTTGATTCTATTCGATTCGGCTGTAATGTACGTAAAAACGCTGCAAATTATTTCACTAAGTTTTATTATTTTTCTCTGTAGATCACTTAGCTGCAAAGAACACAATTCTTTGCCCCTTATTTTTCTAACTCCCCTCAATACGGAGGGAATACGCCATTATTGAAGCAAAAAAAAAAAAAAATCAAATATAATGGGGAGGACCCCCAGGACTCACTCGACGCCGGTCCTAGGGATGAGAGATGATGTAGGAGGTGGGGGTGGGAGTGAGGGATGAAGGGAAGTCCTCTATGAAAAAAAAAACCGTAGTTACCACCTATCTACTACTTACCTACTTCACAATCAAGTTCATTTGGAAGAAATAGAAGCTTCACACTCGATAGGGAGTTTGATACGGAAAATATTAATTTTAGTCCTGGAGCCGAGGCCGAAAATCTCACTTCATTGAGGGATACGATTTGAAGACAAATTATGAATATCTTGTCCATTCTGAGAGAGAAAATTCAAGTCTGCCATTCCAAAACGGTTGCTTTCAAAAATGGCGGCCACGTGAAATGTTAAAAAATCGCGAAAAATCATCATGTCTCCGGGATGGATGAAAACTCCGTGAATGAGACATTAGGTCCAATCATGGATGTTTTCATCAGTCTGCCACTCTTCAACGGCTGTTAACCCTCGGCAGACTCAATTAAAAAAATTGTACACTTTTTGGGCAAAAATCCACAACGTTTGGGACGTCCCAAATTTTACAGCTGGATTTTAAAAGTCTACTTACGGGTTTGAGACTTTTCTGCCAATCCTAAGCAGCTGTAAATTCCTTGCAGAATTGAATTGAAAAATTGTCAAATTTGATTTAAAATTCAGACAATTTTGGGATGACTCACATTTAAACACGTTGAAGTATGAGTGTTATGTAAACAATAGAGCATGGTCTGCCTTGGATAGCCCGCTGTCTTCTAGTGGTAGAATCAAATTCAAAAATTGTCAATTTATTGATTTTGGGATACTCCAAATTTTTGCTCAAAACTGTACTACTTTATTGAAACTCATGCAGCGTGGTCTGCCTTCAGTAACCCATTGCTTATATGAGGCAGACTAAAATTAAAAAAATGCAAATTTGAGGGTTAAAATTTGTGTATTTTGGGAAAGTTGCAATTTTGGCATGTGGTACTACCACGAAAGAAAAAAACTTTTTAACACAGTCTGCCATCGGTATTTCGTTGCTTTCTAGCGGCAGACTGAACTGAAACGTAAAAATACTGGATTTACCTACTAGGATATTCTTGCGGTAACGATTCATCTTCTTCAAGACTTTTCAAATTTTCGATCGAATACTAACTGCATGCATGGAAACAATCTAACTAGATAAGTACCATTAATTCAGTATTGATTTTTTGGTGTTGAGGGGGTGGGGGTGGGGAGAGACTGATAGTTCATTTCCGGGAACTGTTGAAAATAACTTGTAGTTTTGTATTGATCAATGGAAAAAAGACGATTCATTACGTTGTTCGGAAAAGCTGCATTATTGACTGAAGTGAAGTAGGTTCACTGAGGAAATACACAATCACTGTACGAAATACTTGTATTGGATCGAGTACAATGGGGTATTTCGGTCAATTTTTTTTATTTATTTTTTCAAAAGAGTATGGCTCAGGAATAACGGTAATCGGGTCTGTTCGTCGAGAAAATGTTTTTAAAAAATCAGAGAATCTAAGGAAAGTTGAAGATTTGAATGGTGTGACGTAGCTAGCCAATCGTGACGTAGCTAGCCAACTGTCTTTGAAAAAAGTATCCATGCACAGAAACCCTTGGAGGACCTCTTGGATACTACAAAACACCACTCACACAGGCGCGCGGTGTAGTCCGTGGCGTAGTCCTTGCCTTGTGTGTGTGCATTTATAGCGGCCCGCCTTTTTCAAACGTGTGATCTCTTTAATTAATTTTTCTACCACATGTTATAGTATCATTGGGCTAAAAGTTGGAGTTGTGACGAGTCGTCACAGGGGCTTCCGCCACCGACGATCCCCAAATTGAAAATTCGGCGGAATCCTCCATGCGAGACCGAAAGCATGGAGGTGGAGGTCGGGGGCGCGCCACCAGGCGGCAGCACCGGACGGGTCAGCGCCAGGAAGTGAACGGGTGGGGGAAGGATCCGGAGGGGGAGGACACGGCTGGGAGAGAACGGCCGCCCACCCCTCAGACGTGTCTTGATCGAGCCTCTCACCCCATCTCTCTGTGTGAAAAGTCTGTGTGGAAACTCTGTGTGGAAACTCTGTGTGGAAACTCTGTGTGGAAATTCTGTGTGAAAACTCTGTGTGGAAAAGTCTGTGTGACCTCAGTAAATTGGACATTTGGAAGCCTGAAGTTAACTGCTGAACCTATCAGTGTACGATTGCGCCCTCCTGAAGATTCAAGTAACCAACGGCCGACCCTAGCATCTCAAACGGACCAAGCCCAACGGATTCTCTCTCAAAACCCAGTACTGGTAAATCTAAAAACTTGTAAAATTCTCTTTCTTAAATTGTTCCTCCTAGGTAAATTGATTCTAGTGATTTTCTTTCGTCCAAAGGACTTATTCCCTTTCATGTTACGAAACACCACGTGTTAGATTTTCGTGTTCCGTAACATCATATGCATCAAGTTCATGTTCCGTAACACCACGTGCAAATGTTCACCTTCCCTCTCTTTTTAGTTTCGAAACACCACGTGGATTGTAAGCTTGGAGGTTATCTCCATCAGGGCCCTCGGTAATTAAAGTCAACATAATATCATTATTAGAAAGGGTATCTTAGTCCCGAGTTATATTGTTCCTTTATTATTACTATTTTCTTGTCTTTGAATACTTACCTGAAAATTATACAGGATTCATTTTGTTTACTTACCTTGTGGTTATCATTGGTACATTCCCCGATCAATTTCCTGGTGCAGAATAGAGTCATAAGAGGTACTTACCTGAGAATACTTACCTTGCGAATCGTAGTGAGAACCAAAGTAGAGTCATTAACGTAGAAACAGAACTTGAAAGTACTTACCTTAGACTTGCTGAGATCTCGAAGAACCTGAAAAAGAAGGAAAAGTTATTAAATACAAAAAGTACAAATTATTACACAATAACGGAAAATATAAAGAAGTCGTAAAGGAAAATACTTACTAAAGCTCAAGTTGGACAAAGATAGGCATTTTTCGGTAATCCCCAAAAGGATACCTATTCAACACCATCTTCGTCGTTTTCTGCTGACTGGTTCCGCTGCTCATAGAAATCACGGTAAGTGAAATTTGGATACTCCTAGTATAAGTGCAGGGGCATTGTAGTGGCGAATTTTAAAATCAAGTTAATAACCTTGCTCGGTCACCGTAGTGTTCACGAAAATTCACCATTACAATTTGGTGGCACGCGGTGTGATTTTGATAAGTTTCGACTATCACGAACCTTCAGTTCGCCCTGCACTTAACTAGTAGAGGACCGCCCAGGAGATTGATCAAAGTACCATAGGAATATCATTTCTATTGACTCAAATCCACATTGCATAGGTATTGATCTTGTTGTCTTGTATATATTGGAAGGAAATTACGAGCCTAGTACGTTGTTTTTCTGTAAAAACAAGGAATACGGCCGTAGACATAAAACCACCCGTGAGCGGAGTGACAAGAGTGTGAGTGAACGAGCGAGAAATCAGGTTGTTCCCGCGGCATTCTCCCGCGAAACTTTCGGGCGAACCGTCGCGTTCCGGATCCTCACTGTTCGGACGATCCGGGTCGATCTTCTCGTAGGTTCCAGAAGTTCTGGACCAAACCGTTTCAGAACGACTCTCGGGCGGATCGCCGGGTTTCGGATCAACGACCCGTAACACCGGGTTTCGAGTCGGCGGGTTTCATAACGTAAACACGTTCCGAGAACCGTCGTTCCTGAGTCAAAGGAACGATTCGAAACGAACTGGTACCGAAACTCGGACAAGTACAAAAACTTGTTCCTGGGTCGGAACAGTCCAACTCCAAGTCTTGTTATCGGTTCGGAACCACCGTTCCGGGTCCGTGAACTGTTACGGAACAACTGTTCCTCACACACTCGTATATCCTAGACCAATCGCGAAACCAGACGTTTCGTAAACACCGACCTGTGACAAGTGAACTGTTCTTTTTGTTCATATCTAACCAATTTTTCCGCGTTACCAATTCACATCCATTGAAATTGTCCACCATGGCCAACGGAGGAGACGCATCAACGATATCCCTCGAGATGATGGAAGCCGTCACCACTGCAATGGCGCAGATGGGGAATTTCTTTGCCTCACAAAAGGGAGTCCCAAAACCCGAAGAGCAGGGTGCCGGACTTCCGAGATCGTTATTCATGGAAGTGGACGTATGGAATCCCGACGAAACAGGATGCATTTCGGCGCAACAGTTCTTTTCCGAGGTAGAGCAGGCCACCACCAACCTATCCCAGGCACAAAAGGTTCAGTTCCTGAGAGCGCGACTGAAGGGAGGAGTCAAGCGGTTCCTGACGGAAGCCACTGGCGAGGAGCCCTACGACCGCCTGAAAGCTCGAATCCTCCGGTGGTACGGAAAAGAAAACCCCCGAACAAGCAAACATCAAACTCTGGACCACAAAGAGACAAGCAGGTGAGCCCCTCCGGAAAGTACGCGGAACGCTTGTTGACGCTCGCAGCATGCGCGGTCGAGGCAGAGGAGAACCTCCCTCTAGAACAGCGACCCGAATGGGTACAACAGAAAACCCTACGAGCGTTTATCCGGGGGGTGGATAAAGAACATCAGCCTGTTCCTAAGGGGAGGGACCGTCGAGACCCCTAGAGGACGCGATCGAGAAGGCCGTAAGAGTGGGAGGAGACGGACCGGGAGGATCGTGAACCGGAACTCAAGGTGGGACGTAGCGGGGATTCTGAATCAGGAACCCAGAAAGTGCTACGGTGCGGAGAGGTGGGGCATTTTGCGGCCAGGTGGCCCGAACGCGCACTTCCGGAGGGAATCGAAACGCCACCGAGGAGTCCGGCGCAAGGAGGAGGGCTTCCGCGGAGGTCCACTTCGGGGGTCCACCTTTACCGAAGCCGCGGTTTCCCTTGTGTTTCTGCGGTGACCCGAACCACTACCCGGCGGATTGCCCTTATGGACCCCCAACGACGACTTGTGTGGATTTCATGCGGGAATCTGGGGCACATCGAGGCTGAGTGCTTCAGAATGAAGATGATGATGGCGTGCCCGTCGAGCGGTGACCTCCGCACCCCGCCGCAGCGATCACCGCCCCGATACCTGATCAGCAGGAGGAGGAAGTGAAGGGCGATGAATTGATCGCATTCCAAACGACAGTGGCGCTCGCCACAGAACCAATGATGTCAGTTCTCGTAAGGTTGGCGGATGTGGACCGCCGGATGGTGCTGGATACCGGCGCTGCTGTGTCGACGTTGTCCGAGCCCATCCCCGGGGTGAAACTCCGAACCGACCACCGCGAAATTGTGGGGGGGCCGACGGACAATGGTTGTCACTCCCGTGGGAAGCAGGAGGTCTCGGTGGAGATTGGGCCGGTGCGAACGACCCACGTATTTTTCATTCTTGATAGACCTGATTCCGGCCTAAATTTGTTAGGACTGGACCTTCTCCAAAAATTTCCAATTAGCATCCAGACCGACACAGGGGCAGTAATAATGGATCACCCTGAAACCGGGGAACGCTTAAATGTCGGGGAAATGATCCGGGACCCCGACGCCCTGCAGAGCCTGGAACAGCTGTCGGCCGACTGGCAGGTGGAGAAATTGGAGAAGGAAACGGACAAACCCCAGCAAGGACCAACCCACATGCCAGAGGACGTTCCTTTGGAGACTCCAAGAGTGCCTGGAAGCGGACGAACCACCGAGGACGGGGAGTCCTATAACTCAAACGACCAGGAGCGTTTTCAGACCAAGGAGCGAGAGGAAGCTGCGGATGCCGACCAGCCGCAGCAACAAGAGTATCTCCCAGTAGCTCCTTTGGTGAGCCCTGAATGGATACCACCTGAGGAATGCCGAGAGCCCCACGACACAAACGATCGGGAACGCTTCCAGACCGAGGAGCGGGAAGAAGCCGCAGGTGCCGACCAGCCGCAGCAACAGGAGCACCTTCAAGCAGCCCCTTCGGCGAGCCCTGAATGGACACAACCTGGGGAGTGCCTGGAGGGAAGTCGCAAATTGTCCGACGACCTGGGGGAAGGTGAACGCGACCTACCGGTTCCGCGTGAGGTCAACGTTGGAGCGGCACCCACCGTGGTCGGACGACCATACCCTGTGGTCCCCCTGCTGCCGGATCCCGAAGAGGAGCCAGCCCGTGAGGCGCCAGCCTGCGGGGGCGACCAGCAATGGAGCGGCGAGAGGCGGGGTTGGAGTGGGAGCCAGTACTGTTCCGCTGATCCGTTGTTCGCCGATGGGTGGGGGCACTGCGAAGGCTCTGGCGGTCGCGCAGTCGGTTGATTGGCCGACGACGGCGCCGCTCGCGGCCCCGAATGAGCGAAGAGCGTACGCGAGTCGGGCGGCAGTTTCCGCCGGACAAAAGGAGAAGATTTTGGAAGGGACCACGGACCGGACAAGGGACAAAACCAAGACATCAACGGCAATGTAGAGAACTCGCCGGGAACAGCAGCATGTTACCACCGGAGCAGACTGAAACCTGCATTCCTTAATGATGCACCGGATGAAGGTACGACCCTCGATCCCGTGACCTGAGGTGCCGACAGTTGCTGACAAGGCGAGCCCAGGAAGGAAGACGCACGACGAGTCAGAATGGATGGACTTGGTGGACGAAGAGACGTTCCTCGACGTTGTTCCGAGAGCAACCAGGCGACCAAGGAGACGACGGAAACCAGGGGTGGCGAGTCAAGCCGAAACTAAAAACAGTGAACCCCGGGTCCCGATCCGACCGACCGAACCGGAAACGCGATTCGCAACCAGGACCACGCGCGGACCATGTGCGAGTACATCCTGGGTCAATATAGGCTCGGAAATGTGAAGTTCACCTGTAAATAAAAATAGTTAATGAGTTAATACAATAAATGTTACAAACACTAAATACTATGCATACTTGAATATAAATGTTTAATAAAAAGAGATACACTTACCTGAAGAGTTGACTGAATACCTGTGATCCGTACCGGGGAGGGAGCCGCGACGATGGTTGGGTCGTTTCGGGCCGGATGGGGGGAAGTCTGGATTCGACGGCAACCGCAAAAGTTGGGGGTATCGAACCCAACCGAGGGTTTCCGGGCGGGCCAGGGAACAGCCTGAGGAGAGAGAGAGTGGACTTGGATGATTTTGTAAACAAAGGTGGTGAATATGGCCGTATTCTGTTTCAGGAGGAGGAACCAGGTTAGGCCACTATGTCCACAACAAAGCAGGAGGAACAGGTAGGGCAGATAGGAGACTGGGCCGAGGAACACCGCCAGACTGTGGAGGCCTATGATCACCATTGGGAGGCTGCGCAACTAGTCAGGGGAAGACCAGCGGACAGTTGGCGATTGTCACCAGCTGCGTTACGCAACTGGCAAGCTGCTTAAGGGATATAATACCCACCACTGGAGCAACACTCACTGACGGCGACTACGAGATACGGCCATGCTGAGGTACCAGGTCCAAATGCTTACAAGGAAAGGGCTTGATGCAGCGAACACGAGAGTAATGTCGAGGACCTCAACGAGTCTCACTATACCGAGGGACCACCGCCGACAGGGGATGACGACGCAACCCCAGAGCATTCGGAGCGGGAATCGGGAATGGACTTTGGAGACGAGGATCCTCCACATTCCAAGAAGAAGTACGCTGACACCAAAGGAGAGGCGGCACCACCGTTTTCGCCGCTGTCACAGAAGGATAATACAGCAATCCGGAGGTCGCACCGAGACTACTCCTGAGTGACTGCCCAATTTGTGGGAAACACGAGCGGATCATCACGGGCTTCAGATGCCAAAGCTGCAAGACGTTCTGGAATCGACTGATTACCAAGTGCCGGAAATTTCCAATGGGACATCCAGACCACCAATGCCTTGCAGGCTGCGCGAACATCGAGACACACGGCCTGCCGACTGTACCGGTTGCCGACGATGGAGGTACGAATGCGCATTGATCAAGGCAAGGCCAGACCTGCCGCTGCCACTGCCACCCGTGACCCCCGGGGGACGTCGTAAAGCCGATGAGGGCATCGGCCTCCGGGGAAAGGAGGAGTGTGACGAGTCGTCACAGGGGCTTCCGCCACCGACGATCCCCAAATTGAAAATTCGGCGGAATCCTCCATGCGAGACCGAAAGCATGGAGGTGGAGGTCGGGGGCGCGCCACCAGGCGGCAGCACCGGACGGGTCAGCGCCAGGAAGTGAACGGGTGGGGGAAGGATCCGGAGGGGGAGGACACGGCTGGGAGAGAACGGCCGCCCACCCCTCAGACGTGTCTTGATCGAGCCTCTCACCCCATCTCTCTGTGTGAAAGTCTGTGTGGAAACTCTGTGTGGAAACTCTGTGTGGAATTCTGTGTGAAAACTCTGTGTGGAAAAGTCTGTGGACCTCAGAAAGTAAAGTAAAGTAAAGTAAGCAACCATTTCAGGTTGAATTTTCGTCCGACTGCCATTCTTGGCGTCGCGGACGTCATCAGCTGTCTCCTAAGGGGAGATCAGAATTTGTTCTGATGATTTCGCTCATGGCTTCCCAAACATCACCGCCCTGGGGTTGGAACGAGAGATTGCCGATCGTCTAAAGACAGAAAACTTTTGCGACGACCAGACTCGAACGCGCGTCCCCGCTAGCGGTTCTCATCTTATCACCGCAGTCGGGTACACTGTCCACTAGACCACCGACGCCCTGTGTGAACCTCAGTAAATTGGACATTTGGAAGCCTGAAGTTAACTGCTGAACCTATCAGTGTACGATTGCGCCCTCCTGAAGATTCAAGTAACCAACGGCCGACCCTAGCATCTCAAACGGACCAAGCCCCAACGGATTCTCTCTCAAACCCAGTACTGGTAAATCTAAAAACTTGTAAAATTCTCTTTCTTAAATTGTTCCTCCTAGGTAAATTGATTCTAGTGATTTTCTTTCGTCCAAAGGACTTTTCCCTTCATGTTACGAAACACCACGTGTTAGATTTTCGTGTTCCGTAAACATCATATGCATCAAGTTCTGTTCCGTAACACCACGTGCAAATGTTCACCTTCCCTCTCTTTTAGTTTCGAAACACCACGTGGATTGTAAGCTTGGAGGTTATCTCCATCAGGGCCCTCGGTATTAAAGTAAACATAATATCATTATTAGAAAGGGTATCTTAGTCCCGAGTTATATTGTTCCTTTTATTACTATTTTCTTGTCTTTGAATACTTACCTGAAAATTATACAGGATTCATTTTGTTTACTTACCTTGTGGTTATCATTGGTACATTCCCCGATCAATTTCCTGGTGCAGAATAGAGTCATAAGAGGTACTTACCTGAGAATACTTACCTTGCGAATCGTAGTGAGAACCAAAGTAGAGTCATTAACGTAGAAACAGAACTTGAAAAGTACTTACTAAAGGGGTTGCAATGTACATCCATGGTCGAGCATCCATGTTAGTCCATGGATGCTCATGTGCGGCCCAGATACTGCTATCTCATTATTGTGCTTCTTGCTCTCTCGCTCGCCCGGTGCTTCCGCTGCTGCAAACTATTCATTGCTATTACAGTGTACTTATTTGCTCTACGCCTTACAAACATTCCGTACACTTCAGTGGCGACGAGGATGGGATTTTTCTCAATCGAGTGTTTATATTGAAATAGTACCTACGTGTGTGTTACTTCGTAAGTGTGTAGTTGTCATCCGAGTTCGATTCGACATAATGACTTCGACTCCGAGTCCAAAACTCGTGAAATTTGACTCCGAAACTCTGATGAACTTTCATAATCGTGCGGCTGTTCATTTCGCGAGACATAACATATCTGATCCGAATCACCAGCTTATGATTTCATCACTGCTTTGCCTGACTCCGATTTTCGCCGAGTAACACAGTCTTTATTGCCCAAAACGATTGACAAAGTCAAGTGGGGACGATTAAAGGACGTCATACAGGCATTGGAAGGTGCGGATAAAAATCGAAGGAGATTGGAATTTGCGAACCTCAAACGTTCCCCTGGCCAACCCATTCGAGAATTTGCGGATGCATTGAAAGCTTTATCTCTGCAATGTGGTTGGGAAGAAGTTAATGGGGGAGAAGCAGTTCGTCA
>CM019170.2:10114039-10139508 GCA_009739505.2 Apolygus lucorum | reverse complement strand
GGGTTTAGACGTTCGTAATTTGAAGTCTTTTCAGTAGGTATACTTCTCCTTTCTGACCACAATCACAGAAATCACGGATTAATCTCAATGGAAGCAATAACTGAGCATCAAAACGCCCGCATTGAGACCCTCAGGATAACCAAACAGGCGTGTTGTCCGTGAGAAAGGGCCTTTCTGAAAGACCATGGTACAATAACGCCCCTCCTTGGCGGTGGTGTGTCAACACTCGGTTCCCTTTGGAAAGCCCTTTCCATTTACCTCTGCGGGCATCTCGACATGTCCCTTTGCTCTCCGGAATCCAAATTAGTGTCGGGAGACCGGGCCTTTCCCTTAGGTGGTCCTTGTTTCTTCTTCTTGTGATCTCTGAAAACGCGCTCCAATCACGTCGATTCAGGGGGTTACTCAGCAGTAAACAGTGAGTTAAAGGGACGAGTTTTGGTTTATTATTTTCATTAATTGAACGTTTGGAATTCAAGTGCAGAGAAAATTAGGTGAAATATAATAATTTACACGACAGTAAATACGGACGACGTTTATTCGCACGGGCTAACAACAACGGACTGAGAACATCGCGGATACTAACCCGCAATACAATATTCATAGGCAGAGCAATTCGACTGCAACTGAATGTTCACTTTTATATCTACACGCCCCCTCGAAAAGAACATTTGATTAAAAAATACACGAAAAAAACAACATCATAGTATGTTCCTAAAAACCCAAAACAAGTTTGATATAAAAGATCAAATTTTCAACTTATTTAGAAATTAGATTTTAGAACTTTAAAAATTCGGCATGCTTTACTCTGCCCAATGGTTTCGTAAAAATGTCTGCCAGTGTTTCATCTGTTGGAATATAAGTACTTACTCTATTAAAACATTCCCATTCTTAACATGGTTTTTGACAAAATTATATCTTATATCAATATGCTTACTCTTCTGATTTACAACATCATTCTTTTCTACTTGAATTGCACCTATATTGTCACAGAATACTTTGGTGGGATTTTTCTTAGTGGGAACTGGAATAAACTCTGAGATCAGTTGGCGAAGCCGAATTGTTTCCTGAACTCCAATTGACAGAGAGACATACTCTGCTTCACAAGAAGATAAGGCATCTCACTGGATCAGGACAACAAACAATTACCAATTCTAGCACAGCCACCAGATATTGAATGTCTACCAGTTAACAAGTTAGTTAATCAGCATCAAAATATACAGGGTGTCTACACTCAAGATGGGCATAAGTTCGGGGTTCAATTCTACAAGCTATTTTCAACAAAAAATGTCTTTTGGCAATTTTTTCTTTACCCACTCAAAATGCTTTTTTTTCGCGTTTTCGACCTTACGTCATTAAAACTGTCATAACTCCCTGATATTTACCAAGTAAATTAAAATTTAAGGATATCGTTGTAAAAAGCGTTAAATTTCCTAACTACCTAGTGTAAAACCAAAATCTTTTAGCAGTGAAGCATTTCTAAAAAATCAAGCCAAAAAGCAAACTTCAATTTTTTCTCGAAATTTGATTTTTTCTTATCGAAGTTTTCACTTTCAACGCCTGCCCATTTCGATGGGCGCTCTTCGGAAAAAACATGCCCAAATGTCAGCTTTCTAATGGTCTATCAATTTTCTTTTCAAAATTCAAACTGGATGAGTAAATCAATATTGAATACAAGAAAACGTGTTTTACAAGAAAATCGAGTGTTTTACGCGGTGCATGGTAACCCTCGATGTCAAGATGACTTGACGAGTTTGGTATCATTTCCTATGCAATTTTTCGCGCTGAATCCAATGGTGGTGCTTTCAAATAATTCTGACTACTAAAAAGTGGATTTTTCGAGGAAAATCTTCATTTTTTGTGCATATAATACGCATTATCTGTAGATATGGAAGTGAGTATAAAGTAACACCCTTCAACTCAATAAAACATCAACTTTCAGGCTGAATTCATCTTCTGTGGCGGCAATCCATTCGGCAGCGAAATCGCCACTGACAGCCTGCTTGTAGGTAGTTGGAACCTGAAGCGAAGCACCACTCATGGCTGTAAGCTTTTGGTCAGTGTTAGTAACGAGTTCTTCCTAAAATGTGGGTAAAGGAGTTCAAGCGATACTGTAAACAAGAAATAATATCGGAATCTTAAATTACGTTATAGAATTTGTACTTAACTGTTTCAGCTGGTATCAGACTCCCGAGCGGCTTGGAGACGAGGCGTAGCATTCCAGTTAATGTACCTTGTTTGTATATTGCAATACTGTTGTACCTGAAGGGCACAGAGTAACGGAGACAAGTTAACAGAGAAGAAAGCCTACGTTAAAATGGTGTGCAAGCATTTTAGAGGCTGCCTCAGTTGCGCCAACTACTTTCAGCTAGGATTGAGGAACTACTACAAAAATGGTGGGGAGAGAGGGCACACTCTGCATACCCTTTCTTTTCAAATCCTTTCAAATGACCAGAAATTGATAACTTTTCGTTTCATCAACATTTAGATTTGCAAAAATTACTTGGAAAATCCAATCGAGGCAAAAGGTGTTTTCCAAGTTCCCCTTACATTTTTGTTGTCCCTATCGCCAGTTGTTCAAATGTTCAATCAACAACTGCCACCCATAGAAACGTTTGAAACCCAGTGTATTACATATTGAAAATTGCTCGATTTTTTCGTACATATCGCGAATATAGGTAACTAAATGTTATCAAATTAATTACTTAGATGCGGCCGGTAAAGCACCAAGGAGAAAAATATGTGATAAACAAGGTGACTTGTTGTGATGAGGTTGGGAACAAATGATCGTGAACGCATCCCGCGTTGCATTCCGCATATAACTACGTCCTGGAGCTCCACCAATCAGAACGCTTCTCGAGCTCCCAGATTCAGCTTTCAGCCCAGTGCAGCAGGGTATTTGATTGTCAGAGACAGGGGGAGAGCTTCGAGGTTGCTGGCAAGGCGATAGCGACGGGAATGAGCTCTCAGGGCTAATGCATAATAATATCATTGGGATTTGGGGCCCAATGTTGCCACCTCTCTTCATAGTTGGTACTCCTGCTTTATTTGGTTTGTCAGTTGGTTAACCTCCATCTTCTCCATTCTCTTCCATGTGATTGACAGTTGATTATTTTTGTATCCTAAGGTGGTGGCCGGACACTTTGTTCTGAGGCCATGCCCAGCTGTGGTGGCCTGTTTGATTTGCCTGGTCCCGAAGGGTTATCAGGGCTTAGGGACAGGCAATGCCTGTAAGGGGAAACAGTGAGCAACTGGGATGTTGCTCACATGCCCAAATAGGTAATGTGGTCTACAAACTTCTTAGGTTTAGGTTGACGGACTCCAACTGCATCGTCTCCAGCAAGATCCTCCTTGGCAGGTAAGTATTCTTCAGTCTCAAAACCAGCAAAATCGCCAGAGTTTCCAGTGACATCATGTTCTGACTGCGTCTTGATGCTTTCATCAAAGCTGGCATCTGAATTCTCTGAGTCACTTTGAGAACCAAACAAATCATGGTCACTGGCCTCACTCTCTGGAGTCGAAACGACAGCAACAGATGGGCTTGGCGAAATTTCGATTTCATGATCAGAATTTTGGTTCTGATTTTTAATAAATTTCGTATCACAATTTAGTATTGTCTGGTGGGTTTTTGAAGAGTCCTCTTCCTCCAAAAAGCCCGCATCCCTGCTTATGATGATTTCATTTCGTCCATCCGTCATATCCATGAATCGGTAGCCCTTAACCCTAGAGTAGTAGAATTCCCTGACACACAAATATTAGTAGACTACGTAAAAATGACGTGTGAAACTGAAAAAAATATTTTCAACACAAAATGGTCATATAGTGCTTCCGGGTCTACCAAGGTAGCGAAAGCTTTGTTTTCACTTTTCAAGGACGAAAAAAAAAGTTCTCCAAAATCAAAATTTTCAGTCGCGTTTTGCGTTTCTGAACCTTCAGACCTTTCTGAACAATTTTGGTTCCGTGTGTCTGTCTGTCCGTCTGTCATAAATTCCTTGTAACGCGCATAACTATACGAAGTTATTGTCCGATTTCTATGGAATTTTCAGGGATTGTGCAGGTTGGTGTGTAGACGGTCCCCTACGAAAACCATCACCTTCGGACTGATAGTAGCCGCTGCGCATGCGCAAACGTGAATTTCCTTGTAACAGCCATAATTTCCACATTTTCTACCCGATTTCGATGACATTTTTAGGGATTATGCGCATTAGGTTGTAGATGGTCCCCAATGAAAATCAAGGCCTTAAAATGGGGAATTTGCCTCAATTTTAGATTCTGGAATTTCAAGTCAAATCCTATAATAGGGCCCTAGAATAACGTTTAACACTAGGAATAACCAAGGGGAAAAAATTACCGTAGGAGAAAATGCCTAAACAAGTGAAGCCTCTGTTACAAAACACCGCAAAAATCGAGGAATATTGTTGACGTCATATGAAAAAAAACTACGCGAAAACAACTCCGACAACAGACAGAGTTCTAGCACCGCCACACAAAACGATCCAGTGAAATGGCTACTCGAATAATGTGATTCAAATCTTGAAACTAAATAAGAGAAGATGAAGACAAGTAATGCTTGATAAACTAGTAGGTAGAATTGTATTGTAAAAAAGTGAGTAATATTGTTGTTTCTTTTGGTCACTTTTGTGTCTGGGTTCTTCCTGCCAGTTCGTGGCGCACTCTTGTGCGCACTACTTGTAAGCTAAAAGTTCGTGTATTTTCCGCTTCTGTGGTAAGCGCCACAGAACCTCCTTTGAAGTCAGATTGGTAGAATATCCGTTACGTTTCAAACATGGCTGCCTCTTACACATTGCCACCACATTTAAAATTTCCATCTTCCTTAAATTCTCTAAATTTTTTGGATGCGTTTTAGAGCAGCTCACTATGGTTTTATTCCATAAAAATAAACCCTCATTCGAAAAAAAAATGTGAGGCAAATTCCCCATTTACAGAAGCCTCTGCGCATGCGCATACGTAAAATCCTTGTAACAGCCATAACATTTACATTTTTCATCCGAATTTGATGAAATTTTCTAATATTGTCCAGATCAGCGTGTAGATGGTCTCTTATGAAGGTAGTGAAAGGTACCTACTTAGAGATTGGTGTTTTGAGATCAACTACTATTATAGTAGTTGATCTCAAAACACCAATCTCTAAGTAGGTACCTTTCACCAGGTATATAATATACCTTAGGTATGTAATGAGTCAATTTATTTACTAGTACGTAAATAACCCGTTTCCCTGTCAACGGGACATCAAACTTCTTTCCTCTACCTACCAACATGGAAGAGGACCCTCAAGAATGGAACATCATGGAAGCTGGGTTCACTTCTTCTCCACCAAGAGGGATCTACAGACATCTGCCATCAAGCTAGTACTTGCTCCCGGACACTCACCGACGAATGCGAAGTTCCTACCCGATTTCATAAGAAAAGAAGATTGCTGCTTTGGATCAATCTAATAACGGCTATACCAGAGTTAAAACGGAGGTACGTGAAGTACGAATCTAATTACGATATTCACTGTTTACCTGAATAACTCGATATGCATTCATTGGCTAGAAACCGGGTATTTCCATCAGTTGAGATATGCTACACGATATTTCTCTATGCTTATGTTGCGGCACAATGGTTGCTGGATTTTCATTGTGTGGAAAGATTAACTCTGAAAGCGGTTGAGGAGTCTAATTTAATCAACGGTGAGATTCAGAAACAATGTTGAGTTTATAACATCCATGCTGCTTCAGCTAGCAACTGGTTGATAAGTTAGTGACTGGTGCGTTTAGTGAATTGGAATATTCACTCAGTTGGTATTTTTCGTAACTTCTTCGCAGTATCTCTTCTTCTTTATTCTTTCATAACCATTCCCAGAGCTCAAAATAATTTATTCTACTTTCAAACCCAAAAAAGGTTTCAATGAAGAAGGAGAAAGTATTGAGTCAAGCACCTTTTGTTCTCCACCGCCCACTGAAGGAAAGTGATCACTCAAGGGACCATGTCTTTTGTATGTAAGATGCGTTCGTCTAGGCAGGCATTTTACGTTAAGCGATCCAAAAATGAGAGAACTTCAACAGAAAAAATCCCATTTCAGAATGTGAGATGATCTTTCGTTTTTTTGGAGACACAAAGAAAGACGATAATTGATATGGGTGACCATATCCCCTACGAGAAAAAACAGTTTTCTGAGAGGCGAGGACGTTCTGTTTGTTTTCAATGGACACACACACCTACTCGCACACCATTGGACATTCCGTTTGTTGAGGTTCGTGCGTGCTGGTTGGTCTCCTTGTTGAGTAGATTTTTTTTAGAGCAATGGAATACCTAGTGAGGTGGGGGAGTCTGGAGCGGGAGACCTACTGCCTTGGGAAGTAGGTTGTCCCTGACGTCACGAGGTATGATTCTATTGGTTCATGGGAATGTTGTCTGGTTCATTCAATAATAAACTTAGAAATCGATTTAGAAAAGAAGTAACCCCCTCAAAATTTGATGGTATTGACAAAAATTAAAAACGCTGCAAATGATTACACAAATGTTCATTATTTCTGTGCAGGTGTAAACGTTAAGGGCGCACCATCGGCTAGGGATCGATTCTACTACTATTTTCCAAAAAACTGTCTAGCAATTTTTTTTAAAGGCTTCGTTTTCGAGTTATTTTACTTTTAAAATTTTTTTCATGTTCTCGACCTTATTCACTAAAACTGTTATAGCTCCTTTAATTGATGAAGAAAATTAAAATTTGATTACACCAATGGAAAGAGCATTAATTTCCTGTCACAATAGTGCAAGTTCAATTTTTTGCAAAGAGATTTAAATGTAAAAAAATAAGCCCACAGAAAAAAATGTGCAAATGATTGAAAATTTTCAGTTTTGTTTTATTATTTTCAACAATAAACCTTAGGAATCGACCAAGAAAAAATTTGTTTGATCCCCCTCAAAATTTGTTGGTTTACGTTTCAAGGTACGTAGAATCCAAAACGCTGCAAATCATTGCCCAGAGGTTTATTATTTTCTGTATAGATCACCCTTCTCTATAGATCACTGGTTCTCCATCAATAGCACCTACCACCATCTGTATTCTCCCTTGACCTTCCCTCTCAAATTCCAGCTTCCTGCGTTCAATAGGATTGAAAATGGCTTCGAAACTCACTCAGCTGATCAGTGATCTGAAGAGTGAAGAAGATCTTCTCGAATGCTGGAGACGCCTGGAAGAGCACTGATCAGCTGAGTGAGCTCCGAAGCCATTTTCAATCCTATTGAACGCAGGAAGCTGAAATTTGAGAGAACTATTGATGGAGAACTATTGATGGAGAACCAGTGATCTATACAGAAAATAATAAACCTTTGGGCAATAATTTGCAGCGTTTTTTACCTACCAACATTTTTTTTACCTACCAACTTTTTTTTACCTACCAACTATTGTTAGGTACTACCTACCACACCATACTGCCTTCACACCTTCAAGTTTATTAGAAAGAACTAAACGCTTCACACTCGATTCGGAAAATAGAAAGCTTCATATGGAAATTTGATTACTGGTTACGCAGAAGGCAAAACTATATACAAATCGAAGAAATGAACAGCAATCGCATTTTAGTCAGATAACATTTGAACGGAGATTAGACCTCTTTTGCGATTCACACTCATGATTCTGTTTTATCGAAGGAAAACCTTCAAGTACTCGTAGGGACCGAACGGTTTGTCCTACAGAGCTCCAGGTGGCCTCAAAAACTTTTTAAAATTCAATAGGTACTATTTAAAATCGGTGGAAAAACGATACCTTTATTTCGAGAGTTTTCGAGCTAGGACACTCTTGAAAATTTCAACCCTGAATTTTCACCCCTTAGAAGTGACTGACATCAACCAGAAGCTTCGCGGCACAACTAGACCCCAAAATGGAGCCCATATACCAAATTTGAACCAAATCGGTCCAGTGTTGCTAAGAAAAATGCCGCGTACGTCGGACGGACGGAAATTTTTTTTATTCGATTTTCGAATTCTACGTACCTTGAAACGTAAAACAACAAATATTGAGGGGGGGGGTTAAAATTTTTTTTCTTGCTCGACTCCAAAGGCTTATAATTGAAAATGATAAACCAACATGAGCTATGCGTTTGGTAAACGTATAAGGAGTAACAGTTGGTAGGTATATTGTAACGTTATAATAATTTATTTTCATACTCGTAGGAAAAAAATGTGACCTAGCCCGGTGGCCTGTTGCTGCAGACGGCGCTGCTCTAGCTTTACACCGTACATACCCACCGGCATTCCCGAAAGAATGGCGACACCCCATTTAAATATGAATCGCTCTTCTTCCTCCTCTTTTTCTTTGTTTTCGTTAGCGCACACAAAAAGAAAGAAAATAAAAAATTCTAGGGCACCGGGCCAGGTAAAACCCCACCATTAAAAACACCCCCTCCTCTTCGCAAGTCGCATTGTTCCCTTGTTCGGTGGCGTCATAGGCAATTTATTTTCTCTTTTTTTGTCGACTACTTTCTATTTTATCAAGCCTTGGGTGGTTTTGATGGTCCTGTAAGGGCTTCAGCTCTCATTGATAACAATACTCGCTCGATTGATCGAATTCATCGACTAAAAACAATGAATAATCTCCCTTATTAGGGACTTCTGGTTACTGTACTTCTTAGAGCGGGAACCAATCAAATTTAGATGGGGCCAATCGCGACGAAACCAAGTCAACAGTTAGGATGAAGAATCGGCAGCTTGATCACTTCATTAGAGTGACTCCATTCGATTCGGCTGTAATGTACGTAAAAACGCTGCAAATTATTTCACTAAGTTTTATTTTGGTTTATTATTTTCAATAATAAGCCTTTGGAATCGAGCAAGAAAAAAAAAATTTTAACCCCCCCTCAAAATTTGATGTTTTACGTTTCAAGGTACGTAGAATCCGAAAATCGAATAAAAAAATTTCCGTCCGTCCGCCGTACGCCGTACGCCGTCCGCCGTACGCCGTCCGCCGTCCGCCGTACGCGGCACTTTTCTTAGCAACACTGGACCGATTTGGTTCAAATTTGGTATATGGGCTCCATTTGGGGTCTAGTTGTGCCGCGAAGCTTTTGGTTGATGTAGGTCACTTCTAAGGGGTGAAAATTAAGGGTTGAAATTTTCAAGAGTGCCCTAGCTCGAAAACTCTCGAAATAAAGGTATCGTTTTTCCACCAATTTTAAATAGTACAGAATTTTTAAAAAATTTTGAGACCACCCGGAGCTCTGTAGGACAAACCGTTCGGTCCCTATGAGTATTTGAAGGTTTTCCTTCGATAAAACAGAATCATGAGTGTGAATCGCAAAAGAGGTCTAATCGCCGTTCAAATTTTATCTGACTAAAATCCGATCGCTGTTCATTTCTTCGATTTGTATACAGTTTTGCCTTCTGCGTAACCAGTAATCAAATTTCCATATCAAGCTTTCTATTTTTCGAATCGAGTGTGAAGCGTTTAGTTCTTTCTAATAAACTTGATTGTGAAGGTGTGAAGCCATTATAGTGTGGTAGGTAGTACCTACCAATAGGTAGGTGTGGTAGGTAAAAAAAATTGGTAGGTAAAACAATGTTTGTAGGTAAAAAACGCTGCAAATCATTGCTCACTGATCAGATCACTGATCAGCTGAGTGAGCTTCGAAGCCATTTTCAATGCTATTGAATAGAAGTGCTCTTCCAGGCGTCTCCAGCATTCGAGGAAATCTTCTTCACTCCTCACATCACTGATCAGCTGAGTGAGCTCCAAAGCCATTTTCAATCCTATTGAATGGAGGTGCTCTTCCAGGCGTCTCCAGCATTCGAGGAGATCTTCTTCACTCCTCACATCACTGATCAGCTGAGTGAGCTCCGAAGCCATTTTTAATCCTATTGAATGGAAGTACTCTTCCAGGCGTCTCCAGCATTCGTGGAGATCTTCTTCACTCTTCAGATCACTGATCAGCTGAGTGAGCTCCGAAGCCATTTTCAATCCTATTGAACGCAGGAAGCTGAAATTTGAGAGGGAAGGTCAAGGGAGAATACAGATGGTGGTAGGTGCTATTGATGGAGAACCAGTGATCTATACAGAAGGGTGATCTATACAGAAAATAATAAACCTTTGAGCAATGATTTGCAGCGTTTTTTTCTCTGTAGATCACTTAGCTGCAAAGAACACAATTCTTTGCCCCTTATTTTTCTAACTCCCCTCAATACGGAGGGAATACGCCATTATTGAAGCAAAAAAAAAATCAAATATAATGGGGAGGACCCCCAGGACTCACTCGACGCCGGTCCTAGGGATGAGAGATGATGTAGGAGGTGGGGGTGGGAGTGAGGGATGAAGGGAAGTCCTCTATGAAAAAAAAAAAAACCGTAGTTACCACCTATCTACTACTTACCTACTTCACAATCAAGTTCATTTGGAAGAAATAGAAGCTTCACACTCGATAGGGAGTTTGATACGGAAAATATTAATTTTAGTCCTGGAGCCGAGGCCGAAAATCTCACTTCATTGAGGGATACGATTTGAAGACAAATTATGAAAATCTTGTCCATTCTGAGAGAGAAAATTCAAGTCTGCCATTCCAAAACGGTTGCTTTCAAAAATGGCGGCCACGTGAAATGTTAAAAATCGCGAAAACTCATCATATCTCCGGGATGCATGAAAACTCCGTGAATGAGAGATTAGGTCCAATCATGGATGTTTTCATCAGTCTGCCACTCTTCAACGGCTGTTAACCCTCGGCAGACTCAATTTTAAAAATTGTACACTTTTTGGGCAAAAATCCACAACGTTTGGGACGTCCCAAATTTTACAGCTGGATTTTAAAAGTCTACTTACGGGTTTGAGACTTTTCTGCCAATCCTAAGCAGCTGTAAATTCCTGGCAGAATTGAATCGAAAAATTGTCAAATTTGATTTAAAATTCAGACAATTTTGGGATGACTCACATTTAAACACGTTGAAGTATGAGTGGTATGTAAACAATAGAGCATGGTCTGCCTTGGATAGCCCGCTGTCTTCTAGTGGCAGAATCAAATTAAAAAATTGTCAATTTATTGATGACAATTAAATTGTCATCAATAAATGAGTTTCAATAAAGTAGTACAGTTTTGAGCAAAAATTTGGAGTATCCCAAAATCAACAAATTTTGTTGATTTTGGGATACTCCAAATTTTTGCTCAAAACTGTACTACTTTATTGAAACTCATGCAGCGTGGTCTGCCTTCAGTAACCCATTGCTTATATGGGACAGACTAAAATTTAAAAAATGCAAATTTGAGGGTTAAAATTTATGTATTTTGGTTGCAATTTTGGCATGTGGTACTACCACGAAAGAAAAAAACTTTTTAACACTGTCTGCCATCGGTATTTCGATGCTTTCTAGCGGCAGACTGAACTGAAACGTAAAAAAAAAACTGGATTTACCTACTTGGATATTCTTGCGGTAACCATTCATCTTCTTCAAGACTTTTCAAATTTTCGATCGAATACTAACTGCATGCATGGGAACAATTTAACTAGATAAGTACCATTAATTCAGTATTAATTTTTTGGTGTTGAGGGGGTGGGGTGGGGAGAGACTGACAGTTCATTTCCGGGAACTGTTGAAAATAACTTGTAGTTTTGTATTGATCATTGGAAAAAAGACGATTCATTACGTTGTTCGGAAAAGCTGCATTATTGACTGAAGTGAAGTAGGTTGACTGAGGAAATACACAATCACTGTACGAAATACTTGTATTGGATTGAGTACAATTCATGCGATGGAAGAGAGGGCGTAAAAGTAATCCCGGTCGGAGCCGTCTAGTCAACTGTCGATTCAAGAGGTGAATCGATTCATCAATATCGATCTAACACTATCGATGTTTGGCATAGCCGATTATACATTATTCTTCACGCCCCCACCCAAATTGACAAACACAATAGCAACCAAGCCTAAGCAAACCCAAAAACCACAAATAATAATCATAAAAACATGAAACTCTTCCAATAGTATACCTGGTCTTACAATATAAACCTCAAATATAACATGACAAATTAATAAAACAGAATCAAGTAACAGTGCACAGCAAAATACACATACCTATGTGCCTACGAGTATGTGCGTACCAATCTTGCAACCTATCCCAATGCGTTGAAATTATCATTTTCTTCTTTTAGTGGTTTGCCATCATTAGTTTTGAGGTCGGACCGTTTTTGGTTTATTATTTTCAATAATGAACCTTTGGAATCGACCAAGAAAAAAAAATTTTAACACCCCCTCAAAATTTGATGGTTTACGTTTCAAGGCACGTAGAATCCAAAAATCGAATAAAAATTTGGCCGTCCGTCCGCCGTCCGCCGTACGCGGCACTTTTGCCACTTAGCATTGACCGATTTTGATGAAATTTGGTATGTAGGCTCCATTTGGGGTCTAGTTGTGCCCCGAAGCTTTTGGTTGTGGTAGGTCACTTCTAAGGGTTCCAAAATCAATTTTGAAATTTTGAAAACGCCCTAACTCAAAACATTTCGATATAAAGGTATTGTTTTTCCTTCAATTTAAGATTCTATAGAATTTTTAGAATTTTTTGAGACCACGCGGAGCTCTGTAGGACAAACCTTTCGCTTCCTACGAAAATTTAAGTGTTTATTTTGAAATATATATATATATAAATCAAAACACGAGTGTGAATCGCAAAAGAGACCTAATCTCCGTTCAAATTAGAGCTGATCGAAATGTAATCGATAGTCTTGTATCGAAATGTAATCGATAGTGATATTGATTTTTAAAAAAAATTTTTTTGATTCTTTTTTTGATTTTTTTTTTCCTCCATATTGGATGGTTGGTGATTTTGTAGACGAGTGATCTATAATATAGATTATATTTCATAGAGTGATTTCTATATTATAGAAAAATAATAAACCATTGTGTAATAATTTGCAGCGTTTTTTGGAAAGGGTTTCATTATATTATTTTAAATGATTTATATCGTTTACTTAAGTTGAAATTGAATATTTGTGGGAACCCCCCTCACCAAGAGATCTAAACAGGCTTAGTTCGAGTGTAAAGAAGTATCAACTTAGTTTGATTGAGAGCTATTTATTCACATCATCACGACGGCTCATCACATTACACCTTGCAAACATTCGAGGGTGGGGTTTTCGTGGATCAACACTCGTCTTTTGTTTCTCCTTTACAAAGTGTTTGTCAATCGTTTTTCGAGGTCTCAGTCGACAAGGTGGTTGCAGTGGATGTAAATATTGACGGTGCAGCCCCCCTCGTTCTCAAAGCGGCGGATGACCGACTCCCTGACGTTGAGCATTTGGCCGTGACTGAAATCCGACGCTGACATCTGCCAAACAACGATTGATTTCTAGATTCTAAGGAATAGGGTTGGATCCTATTTCTACTCAATGTGTACTCAAGTTCAGTGGTAACTTAACTAGTGTAATGGGTCATTTTCCTGGAAAGGTACAATCGGTATCCCAAGATTTCAAAAAACTTCAAGTCCGACTAAAGTTCTGCCAAAAATCAGGGATTAACCTCACACCATACTGATTGAATTTCGACGAAAGAACACACATTGGGACGCTTAACTAATTAATTAAAAATTAAAGAAGAAAACCTATCGAAAGAAACCTATTGGCGTGGTTTCCGCTTAAAGGAAAATACTCGGAACCCCATCTCCATGAGGAGCGGGAACTGGGAGTTATTCCAAAAATTGAACTAGGGCGGGACGCAGGTGTAGAAAAGGGTTAAACCAACGTAGAACACGGTTTTTCTGATAGCAACCTAGAAACCTCCGAAAGTAACCAAGTAATATCAATTTATCGGTTTTTCGAGCCAAAACTTGGTACCAGGGGATTTTACGGTTGCTGAATACAGTTTTGAGGTCGAAAAATGTAAAGTTTTTAAATTGCAACGGAAAATTCAAATTAAATTGTTAACAACTTGAATAAAGTCATTTATCTGCCACCATCACCGGCAGATGAAAGAAACAAAAAAAGGGCAGGGGTTCCTGGGTGGCACTTAGGTTTTTCAGCTTTTCCCGCGTTCTGGTGCTGTTCTGCTGAAGTGTAACCGTATCGCTGGAACCAGCTCGGTAGAAACTAGAACTAGAGACCAAAAAGAAAAAATAATTTCGATTTCTTGCCGTTCTTACAGAGGGCAGATGAAAGACAGACGGTGACTGTGACACCACGTTTTTGCAACTGAAACCACTTGTGCACGCCTCCACATAGAATAAATACGATTCCCGCCGCTTTCTTTGATAACCTAACGACTAACTTCGCCTCTTACAGTGGTAGTAAGACCGCGGGAAACGATAAAAAGCCGCCAAAATACGAAAACACAAAAAAGGTAGATTAAAAACAGAAACCTCCGGACAAGGACATTTTATCCTCCTGCTCGCTTTACTTGCTTCTGAAAAATCTGCAAACCCATTTTTTTCATGTCTAGGTATATGCAATAAAGAATCAATACAAATTCAGGCCGCTGCTTTCATAGGTGATTCACAGTGTTCAAGCAAAGTTGACTACCTAGGGGTCCGGACATGGCAGATTACTGGACATTTAGCAGTTTAAACTTTAATTTCTATATTTTAGCGTGAATAAGTACATATTTTATTGATTGCCCGAAGTAGAACAAAGTTGATAGTTTATGGAGAATTTTTTTTAAACGCCTAAATCATAAATGGGCATTCGGAATCTTCTCTGGACCACGATTGGCCCTTTCTGGGAAAATGACCCTTATCACGAACAATCGCGAGTCTGTTGTGTAGTATCATACACCTTGAAGGGAGATCATCACGGGCTAAAGGATAAATATCCCCGGTTTGGTCCACAAGCTGTCAACATGTTGTGCTTCAAAATTAACAAAAAGTATTTTCAGTTAGCGAATTTCAAAAAATGATGCCACTGGAGTGACCTAAAATGTTTTAGTACCTACCTACCAATTTTGAAACTTTTCATTATTTAAATCCGTTTAAGAACATTCTAAGGGGTCAAAATTTCAGAAAATTCGTGTCAAAAAAGTATTTTGTAGCGTTTTGACATTTCATGTCTTTACTTTGGCACATGGACTCGAAAAGCGTTATTAATTTATTTTCGTCAGTTTCTAATAAACAGCTTCTAATAAATTTTGAAATGCATCAGGGAAAATGATACCTATTGACTGTCCAAAGGGTATACGAAAAGTTTTCTTGAAACTCACTAGCAAACGTTTGCCTATTTCATCAGCAATCCCTCAGGGGACCATAGCCCTCACGAGGGCTCCACAATTCTAAGAGGAATAGAAGTCTCAGATATAAATTACCTATAGTTTTTGACTAAACAGAAGTAGAACTTGGCGCAGTTACTATCGTATATTGCTAGTAGGTAGCAGTAATGAGAAAAGCCCCGTTCTATGATCTGTACAGTAAAATAATAAACCAGTGTGTAATAATTTGCAGCGTTTTTAGTGGTTTGCCATCTGGGTAATTCTCAGAAAAAGCTCAATCTTCCATGCTCAAACTTAGAGTAAGTGAACCTTTACCAAAAAATTCAAAAAAATTCATGAAGTTTCCTGGGAACATAAAGAAGAATTTGTAATGCAAGACAGAGCTCAATTCACAGTTTTTAGTCTCAAATTTCAATTTTGAAAATTTATAGTGCGGCGGTAATGAGAACTAATTTTTTTAAAGTGATGGTATTGAGAAGCGCAGTTGGTATTGAGAATATCGAATTAGTTTCACAATTCTGTTTCTACCTTTCAAGCAATTAGCTTGTCCAGTTGGTAGGATAAGATGATTATATTGAAAAATCTCCATTTGTCTTTTCTATGAATTGATAGGGAGGGAATAAATGAACTGAAATCAATGAAAATCACAGTAGTATCAATGTATTCCAAGTAGGTAAAGAACTGTAAAAAAAAAAAATAAAACACTCAGTTAAATGACATTCAAAAAACTCTTATCAGTCTACAACATAATATATATCAATCTTCAACTCTTTATATTATTTAACTTGACAATTTTGTTAATATTCGTCACATAATTAACTTAATTACACCACGGATTTGTTTCATTAACTGGATAGTAAGTAGGCAAATATTTTTTAAGAAACTCTCGACCATACTCTCTTCTCGTCGATCAGCCTCCCTTTTTTGTTCGCACAACTTTTCAGCTGCGTAAAATGTAGGGCGAGTCATCTGTGAGGGTTACCTAAGGGAAGGATAAGAATTTTTTCATTCTAAGAGCTTAGGGCAATATGGAGATAATAATATCAGAACTCGAAAACCTAAAATCGTTTTATTTTTAAAAATTGTCAATTGATACCTAACGTAGAAAATAATATTTATACTTCATCTTTAAAATACTCAACTAACAACATTTTCTCGTTACCGCACGTCTATTATCATTACCACCGAACTTTATTAAGTTAGTGGTAATGAGATGGTTTGATGTGTGGTAATGAGAATTCCAAATTTGAGAGCTTGCCATTATCGTTCTGTACATACCATATTCCTCATTCTACGCCGTTTGAGAAGGCAATTAGTGGGCTACAAAAAAATGGGATCTAAAAAAATTAGTCACCAACATTGAAAGAGAATCATTGAACTGTGGTAATGATAACAATAAATGTACGCACCTGACACGTGATCTTTAACAACCACCCCTGCTTGGCGGGGCCCCCCTAAATGGCGGTGGCAAGTTCCCCGGCGCTCTGCAGTATTGTCACTACCACTACGATTCTCGTCGAATCGTGAGGTCGTCGAAAGAGTGGTGAGATGAACACAAGGGGAAAGAAAAAAGCAACCATAGGACTAGTTTGTATGGAGAAAACCTCGAGATACACTAGGCTTGAGCTTTCTGTGAGAATCACCCATCTTCAGATTTGTGGTCGGTCCGTTTTTAAAGGTTTTATTTTATTATTCTTTATTTTTGTCACACTCGGTCGTACCCATCCTATATTATTAGCGACAGAGATTCGGTTTTTTTTTTGTGATGCATACTTTAGCTTATTGAATTTCAAAACCTTAGGTCACATAATATTATCTATTCACCGATGAGATGTTCCCGCTGAAAGGAATGTCGAAAGTCGAAGCGTTGATGGGAACTCCGGTGAAACTGATGGACACGCTGTGGTTCTTTGTTGCCGTTACTTCCAGGGAGTAGTTGGTGGTGCAGGCGTGGAAAGTGGCAAACAACCACAGCCTCACAATGTTGACAGACTGATCAACAGCCACTCGAAGTGGAACTTTGGCAATCATCAAGAATACAAGCTTTTCATCACCTGGAAATGCAAGCAAATTTTACTTCTAGTTTTGGTTCATTATTTTTGGTTTATTATTTTCAATAATAAGCCTTTGGAATCGAGCGAGAAAAAAACGTCTGCCAAGTGGGTGTGGCACATAGCTTCCTCGTATCCATTACCCGATTATATAGATGATCCGATGCATAGTAGTTAATCTCAAAACACCAGTCTCTAAGTACCTTTCACTACCCTCATAGACCATCTACACGCTAATCTGGACAATCCTAGAAAATTTCATCAAATTTGGATGAAAAATGTAAATGTTATGGCTGTTACAAGGATTTTGCGTATGCGCATGCGCAGTGGCTACTATCAGTGCGAAGGTGATGATTTTCATAGGGGACCATCTAAATATTAATCTGTAACATCCCTGAAAATTTCACTGAAATCGGGTAGAAAATGTGGAAGTTATGGCCGTTACAAGGACATTCACGTTTGCGCATGCGCAGTGGCTACTATCAATCCGAAGGTAATGATTTTCATAGGGGACCGTCTACACACCAACCCGCACAATCCCTGAAAATTTCATCGAAATCGGACAATAACTTCGTATAGTTATGCGCGTTACAAAGAATTCATGACAGACGGACAGACACACAGACACGGAACCAAAATTGTTCAGAAAGGTCTAAAACGCAAAACGCGAGTGAAAATTTTGATTTTGGAGAACTTTTATTTTTCGTCCTTGGAAAGTGAAAACAAAGCTTCCGCTACCTTGGTAGACTCGGAAGCAAAATTGTAACCCCCCCCCCCCTCTTTGGGGCCTTCTTTTCAATTTGGTATGTGGGCTCCATTTGGGGTCTAGTTGTGCCGCGAAGCTTTTGGTTGATGTCAGTCACCCCTAAGGGGTGAAAATTAAGGTTTGAAATTTTCAAGAGTGCCCTAGCTCGAAAACTCTCAAAATAAAGGTATTGTTTTTTCACAAATTTTAAGTAGTATTGAATTTTTAAAATTTGTGAGACCACCCGGACCAACCAACCGTTCGCTCCCTAAGAGTACTTAAGGGTTTTTCTTCGATAAAACAGAAACACGAGTGTGAATCACAAAAGAGGTCTAATCTCCATTGAATTTTTAGCTAACGAAAACGCGATCGCTGTTCATTTCTTCGATTTGAATTCAGCTTTGCTTCCAGAGCAACCAAATTCAAGCAAGCAATTTTGCAGCAACAAATTTGAGCAATCAAATTTCCATATGAAGCTCTCTATTTTTAGAATCGAGTGTGAAGCGTTTAGTTCTTTCTATTAAACTTGATTGTGAAGGCAGTATGGTGTGGTAGGTGTTGTGTATGGAGAGAGATTGGGAGGGGGTAACGCCCGTTTAGGGGAGGCGGCCAGTCGAGCCGGGGAGCTGGGAGGTATGCGCGTGTGCGACCCTTAATTTTAACGTTTTCCCCCCGTGCAGTGTAAGACTGAGTTGTTTATAGGGAATCATAACTTTTATTGTGAAGTGTTTTGGTTCTTCATTCTGCCAGCTTCTCCGTACACAATATTGGCGACGAGTCTGTACACCACGCAAAATAAGGTAACATCATCACGAACTTTTTATTGGGAAGCATGGCTCCGAAAAAATCTAAAGTTTTGTCCAAGGTTCCGGCGTTTTCCGAGGACGACGTGGGTCGATTTTTTGATTTGTTGGAGGAAGGTTTTGAGTTTGAAGAAATAGAACCAAGGGCGTGGAGGTATAACTTACTCGTTAACCTACCAAAACAACCGTCCGATCGGCTGAGAGCATTTTCTGATTACCACACTGCTACCTACACCACGTTGAAACATAGATTGATAGGTATTTATAAACCCAGACCTACTGCGGGTTGGAAATTTGAGCAGTTTTTCAGTTGCGTGCAAAAGGCCGATGAAGGATTTCAGGACTATTTGCATCGGATTAGATTAGCAGCTACCGACTGTGGCTTTGACACAGGGCATGATACGGGTTTTGATACGGATAACACGTTCAAATACAAATTCATAAATGGATTGCATGACCCCTCTTTGAAGGCATTGCTTATGGAAAATTCTGAAAGCGAATTGAGCAATCTAATTGATCTTGCCATGAATAAACTTCAAGCTAATCCCACGAAAGTGGTAGAGAAGACGTCGCAAAATTTCGCTTTGAAACTACAACATGCGTCGGAGGCTGTTTGTAATGGTGAGGGATCGGAGGTGAAGGTTGATTCCGAAGGGTTGGGGGTCGAGGACCTTGGTCACAGGGAGTTATTCTTCGTGCATGGCGCTAAGGGTGGGGGTAGACAGCCTGGCGATCATGGGCCCCCCCTTCCCCGCCTTACCACCGGAGTGTCTCATGCTGGCGCTCAACCTTTTCAACCCCCCTACCCCTATGGGAGGCGCTCACAGTACCACCACGGTGACGCGTATTCATCGTTTTCTCAAGGTCATGGTAGCGCTGCACCTTTTTACTCGCGTTTCCCGCCTCCTTTCCCCCTACCGCAATTCGAAGATCCGTATCACGGTGGTTCAGGGTGGTCCAGTCAGCAGTATGGTAGATTTACGTCGCCAATAGCAAATAGTAACAACTGGCCACCACAGCGACAATATCGTTCACCTAATCAGAAGAAATCGATGCGAGGAGGTGCGTTAAATATGCAACGTCTTCAAGATTCCCTGCCTTGTTCAAGATGTCTTGGGAATGGACACCAGGATGAAGAATGCGCATACGTTCATTTGGAATGTTTGGAATGTAAGAAGATGGGACACAAAGCAATAGCCTGCCGTTTTTTCAAGAAGTTCGCGCACTTTCAAGGTAATGGAATTTCAAAAAATGTTGTCATTGTGCCTAAATTGAGACCACAAAAATTCATTAAGTTGTTGAATTCTAATAGTTCAGAACCTATCAGTATTTCGGTATTTTTTCCGGCATTTGATATTACAACGCTATTGCAAATTGATAGTGGAGCATCAGTTTCGGTGCTCCCGTATTCCTTGATTCAAAATAAGGTTCCTGATTCAATTGTACAGAAGGTTGACACGTCCTTGAGAGCTGCCAATAACACGAAATTGGAGGTAAAGGGTGAGTTGGATTGTACGATTCAGTTGTACAATAAACGTAAATATCAAGTAAAGTTTTTAGTGGTAGAGGGCACTTTGGTCTGTCCATTGTTAGGTAGGGACATTATGGATGTTTTATGGCCAAATTGGCGTTGTACATTCTTACCAAAACCCGAATCGCAAATTGAAAGGCTTGACAAATTGTTGGAGCGCCGCGATGATTCTGTGGATTCTTTAAATTCTGTTGAGGGCTCCAAGAATGAACGGGATTCGGAGAGTTTGAAAACATTAGTGGAGTCATTTGTTAAGCGCTTTCCAAATTCTTTTCATCCGAATTCAAAACCTATTGTTTGTAATCCAGTGACTGTTTCCATGAAGCCAGGTGCTACTCCAGTGTTTGCTAGACGTTATGAACCAGCATACTCTTTGAAGCCTATGTTAGAGGATGAATTGGAAGCAATGGTGAAAGGGGGTATTATTTCGCCCGTTTCGTCCTCTTCATGGGCAAGTCCGATCGTGGCAGTTAAAAAATCCAGTGGGGGAATCAGGGTTTGTTCGGATCTGAAAAAGACTGTGAATCCAAGATGTGAAATAAATCATTATCCTCTTCCAAAACTGGAAGATATTGTAAATTCCTTGACAGGGTGTACGGTTTTCACGGAAATAGATTTAAAACATATTGTTTAGTAATGCATGCATTCCAGGGGACGTCCCATTGGATAAGCATTAGATCAGTTTAACCAGTTGTTAAGTGATAAAACTGTTTCACTCGGTGTAATTTATTTATTACTTTAGGCAAGAAACACTGACCCCCCCCCCCCCCACCATTATCCACCTTAACATTTCTAGCGGCATGGGAGCCTCGTATCTGAAGAGCATTTTAAAATTCATGATCTACGATACCCAACATGCGAATTCGAGTTCACCCCCCCCCCCCCCCACACCACCTCCCAACGCCAACAATGGTGCCAGTCTGGCACCAAAGCGGAAATACGTCGTAACATTGAACTTTCTTCTGTTAGTTTTGGTAGGCAGTCCGTCGAAGTTCACATCCGTATTCAAGGTGAAACACACAAAAAAAAAAAAAAACACGAAATAAGCGGTTTATGGCATCATGGCACCATGTCCTGGCACCATGGTGGCACCACTATTAGTTCCATGGTGGTACAGAGAATAATTCATGAAAATCCGGAGGTATAATGAGAATTTTTCCTCAATTTCAAAGCTTGGGTACAATTAGTAAGCAGTAAAGGAACCGAAATATTGAAAAATCGGATATTTTGTTAATATTATCCCCCCAATCACCCCCTCCCCTTGCGAATTTTGGTACTCTGGTAAAATCATGTACAACTCGGAAGTTATTTGAGTCAAACAAAAAAGAAACACGCAAATCGGTTGGAAATTGAGGCCTGGGCAGAGTTTACAAGATTACGCACGCAAACGCACGTTTTTTAAGCATTAACCCCCCCTTTCCCCCCCTTAAAAAGCAAAATTCAAAATTACGGCGCCGTAGTGCACAACTATATAGTTTTCCGCGACGAACAAAAAAAGAACCAGGAAAATCGGTTGAGAACTAAGGCCTGGGCAGAGTACACAAGATTATGCCCAAAAACGCACGTTTTTCGAGCATTAACCCCCCCTTTCCCCCCCTTAAAAGGCAAAATTCGAAATTCCGGCGACGTAGTGCACAACTAGATAGTTTTCCGCGACGAACAAAAAAAGAACCAGGAAAATCGGTTGAGAACTAAGGCCTGTGCAGAGTACACAAGATTTTGTTACACACACACACACACACACACACATACACACACACACACACACACACACACACACACACAGACATACACCTATGGTTTTTTTTCGCGGATTTGGATTCAGAATGGTCTAAAACGGATTACTGTGTGGTTATTTTTTTTTTCTGTTGAGTGTTGTCCAACTTCACCCCAGATCGATCGCATAAGGACGCCCAAGTCTTACTGTGGGACGTCCTAAAAATGCTTACATGCAGGTTCCGCTGGATGAGGCTTCCAAAGAGGTTTTGACCATCAACACTCACAAAGGTCTATATCAGTTCAATAGATTGCCCCAGGGATTGGCTTCGGCGCCAGCTATTTTTCAAGCTTTAATGGAGCAGGTGCTTCAGGGGTGTTCAATGGTTGGTATTTATTTGGACAATATTATCATTGGAGGTCATACTTTGCAGGAGAATTTGGAAAATGTGGTTAGGGTCCTCAGCAAATTGAATAATGCAAATGTGCAGTTAAATCGTGAAAAATGTAACTGGTTCAAGACCGAACTAAAATTTTTGGGTTTCATTTTGTCCAAAAAAGGGCGTAGGCCAGATCCGGATAAAATCCAAGCAATTAAGGATTGTCCTCGCCCCACGGATGTTCATAAGCTGCGAGCGTTTATTGCCCTTATCAATTTTCATAGATCATTCATCAAAGATCCCACGGACACCCTTCATTGTTTATACGAACTCACTAGTCCAAAAGCTCATTGGAAATGGTCGTCTGAGCATGAACATGCTTTTCAGGCAGCAAAAAATTTGATTTGTGAGTCAATGATACTGAAACCATTTGATCCAAAACTACCGCTATTGCTGACGACAGATGCGAGTCAGTATGGGGTAGGGGCTGTTTTATCCCATTTAGTGCAAGGTGTTGAATATCCAATTTGTTACGCATCTCAGACTCTTTCTTCGGCTCAGAGGAATTATCCTCAAATCGAAAAGGAAGCTTATGCGATCATTTTTGGGGTATCTAAATTTCAGAAATATTTGCATGGGCAGCAATTTACTTTGGTCACGGACCATCAGCCTTTGGTTTCGTTGTTCCATCCCTCCAAGTCACTTTCTTCAGTGGCGTCGGGTAGAATTACTAGATGGGCTGTAACGTTGTCCCAGTTTCAGTATAAAATAATGTATAAGTCAGGGTCGAAAATCCCACATGCTGATGGGCTCAGTCGTCTACCATTGCCGGAGGTGAGTGATCTGTACGTTTCGGCAATAACTTTTGATAGTGCGGGTAAATTTTTCAACTATCACACAGTGGCTGAGGAAACAGAAAAAGATATTGTGCTTCAAGTCGTTAAAAGTTATGTAATGACGGGTTGGCCAACTCGGGTGGATTCAGAGTTAGATTCGTACTTCAAATTGAAGGACGCCTTATCGTTGGAACACGGTTGCTTAGTGTTTGGGAACAAGGTGGTTATACCTTCCGCTTTACGTCATTCTGTCCTACATATCATTCATAGAGGGAATCCAGGGATTGTGAGGTCAAAGGAACTGGCAAGATCTGCTGTATGGTGGCCTGGATTAGACGGCGACTTGACACAAATGGTAACTTCATGCAGACCTTGTCAGGAAAATCAAAGAAATACTATCAAGAAGGTGGTTCTGCCTATGCCACCCCCTACAAGATTTTGGGAACGAATTCACATGGATTTTCTACAGTTTGAATCTTTTTTAATTTTGATTGTGGTGGACACTTATAGTCGATGGGTAGAAGCTAATGTGATATCTTCCACATCGTTTTTGGCTACCCTCCCTGTAATTAGACAACATTTCGCTCGGTATGGTCTACCTTGGGTGGTGGTTACTGACAATGGACCTCCTTTTAGTGGATCAGAATTCAAACAGTTTATGGTTCAATGTAATATTAAGCACATTTTTTCCCCACCTTATCACCCTGAATCAAATGGGTCCGCAGAACGGCAAGTACAAGAAGTAAAATATAATTTGAGGAAGATGCTGAATGGTAGACCGACAAAATTCGAGATCATGGAAGCTATTGATAGGTATATGGCGGCCTATCGCACTACACCTTGTACGGTGACCAATAGATCCCCTGCAACTCTGGTTTTTGAGAGACCTGTAAGGACTCCATTGTCTATGTTACATCCAAAACTGGAGGTTTCACCGTCATTTACACCAGCTTCGCATGGATTGACATGTAAATTCAAAGATAATGATTTAGTATATGTTTTAAATGTAGGCCAAAAACAACCTCGTGTGAAATGGTTGGAAGCTCGTGTAGTCAAGGTTGTGTCACCTCTAGTATGTGAAGTAATTCTTGATTCGGGTCATAAAAGGTCTTGTCATATAAATCACATGCGGAAAAGGTATATCTAGTGGAGGTGTCGATTCTTTAGGTTCGGATTAAGTTCAACATTGTTCTCGAATTTACCATCACTAAGAAACTAAAATTGACGAATTTGTTCTCAGGTGGATTGCCTTCTTAATTGAACTCTGTTGTTTGACCGCTACCTTATTGTTAAGTAAAAGTTACGTTTCATAATCCACGATAAATTGTTGTTTGATTGAATAGTTATATGTTATGTTTAGGTGTCGGGTTGATTTAACAATTACATTGTGTTATGTATCGGTGTCAGGTTTCAAATAATGCTATTTCATGTTCGTATTCGTATAATATAAGTAGAATTGTAAAAATGATGTTTTCATAAAAGTATATTCAATTGTGTAATCAAGTTTTTAGGGGTTTCCAAACTCAGTCTTAGTTCCCGAAATTGGTTTTCATGTGAATTTTCTTGCCTAAATTGGAGGGGGGAGAGATGTTGTGTATGGAGGAGAGAGATTGGGAGGGGGTAACGCCCGTTTAGGGGAGGCGGCCAGTCGAGCCGGGGAGCTGGGAGGTATGCGCGTGTGCGACCCTTAATTTTAACGTTTTCCCCCCGTGCAGTATAAGGCTGAGTTGTTTATAGGGAATTATAACTTTTATTGTGAAGTGTTTTGGTTCTTCATTCTGCCAGCTTCTCCGTACACAATAGTAGGTAGTACTTACCAATGGTTGGTAGGTAAAAAAAAGTTGTTAGTTAAAAAATTTTTTTTCTTCCGTATAGATCACTGGTTCTCCATCAATAGCACCTACCACCATCTGTATTTTCCCTTGACCCTCCCTCTCAAATTTCAGTTTCCTGCGTTCAATAGGATTGAAAATGGCTTCGGAGCTCACTCAGCTGATCAGTGATCTGAAGAGTGAAGAAGATCTTCTCGAATACTGGAGACGCCTGGAAGAGCACTGATCAGCTGAGTTAGCTCCGAAGCCATTTTCAATCCTATTGAACGCAGGAAGCTGAAATTTGAGAGGGAAGGTCAAGGGAGAATGCAGATGGTGGTAGGTGCTATTGATGGAGAACCAGTGATCTATACAGAAGGGTGATCTATACAGAAAATAATAAACCTTTGGGTAATGATTTGCAGCGTTT
>CM019170.2:10039948-10113939 GCA_009739505.2 Apolygus lucorum | reverse complement strand
CTCGAGTTAGTTTTACACCAAAACTGTCTTCTGCGATGTCCGAACGTTCGCGTATCGTAAGCTAACAAATTTTCAAGTGTCAAAATGTAGGTTAATTGAGAGAATTCCACGTATTGTTACGTAAATAAAGGATAATTATGTCGGTACCTGGATAGTGTTTACAATTTCGCTGTAAATCGCCACGTCCCAGTAAATGAAGTATAAGTTTATCACCAGGTACTAGTTATTTATGAATACTAAAGAGACGCAATCTTGAATTTTCATGAACGTACCTAATTAACTTTGAGCTGCTAACCTCGATCATGTTCAGTTACATTTGAGTGATTTAATTTTATTTTATTTTATAACTTCTACTTAACATAAAAAATTTTAGACAATTTTCTATCAAGGTCAAACTTTTTCAAGTACTCGTAGTTCCAAATAATATTTGGAATATATTATGTTGAAAGCTTCTGATGATTCTAATCGGATTTGAATTATTCAATCAGTTTTGAATAGTTTCAAACTGTTTGTAATAATCTCAAATAATAGTTTTAAATCATCAAACGATCTAGTAATATCCCTACCTTTTCGTCCCTTAAAGCAATCACCTATACATTACGTGTATAATCCTAATTCTCAAGTGATTTTTGGTTGAGAAAAAAAGGTACTCATAACTTAAAAATAAATTAAAATGTATTGTACAAATATCACCTTTCATCTTAAATACATCATTCAACCCAATAAATACCTAAAATAAAGAACATTACTGTTCAGTCTTTAATACATATCGTACAAAAAATTGCTTCTCAAAATTTCCTTCCAAATCTTTATACATTTTTATTGTTTAAATCAAATGTTGGGAAGTATTTAAATTAAAGAAGCTTGTATGATCTGCCTCCTTGACGAACGAAGAATTCAGGGATGGAGCAGCGGTAGGCTGAGCAGCCTAGGTCACCTTGAGCAGCGCCGCTGAGGTAAGCAGCCCTGTAGGAGCCGACAAGGGACCTCATGTCTTCTTGAGGGCTCAGCATCGACTCCACTGTTTTAAGCATCCTGTCAGCAAAATACGCAGGTTATTACAAAATACCTAGTAAGAGTAGTTATTTATTATTTTATTTTTAATATTTAACACAAAATTGTTTCTCAAAAATGCGAAATTGTTGGCAAAATTGTACAATGTAAAAATACCGGTTCTAATATTATATTAGTGATGGCTCAAGTAGGTAACAACGATTAGAAGGTATTTCCGCGCAATTTAGACCAGTATGTTCAATCTCTACAATACCTAACATCTTCTACAATCGAAGATCTTGCACTAAGATCTTCGAAAAACTTATATGTGAACAAATAACTCCTGCATTTTCCGCTCATATCACCCCTAAACAGCATGGATTCAGACGTGGGAGATCTACGCCAACCAACCTTCTCGAATTCCAAGAATTTACTCTCCAGGCGTTGGGCAAGGGGCATCAGGTGGATCTCATTTCTACTGATTTTTCGAAAGCCTTCGATCGACTTTCCCACCGAGCTATCCTATCTGTGCTGAACGGGCTGGGAGTGTTTGGGAGCCTGCTTGCATGGATGGAGAGTTACTTGACCGATCGATCTATGATGGTTTGTCTGAGAAACACCGTATCAAGACCCTTCTTTGCCTCATCAGGAGTTCCGCAGGGTTCCCATGGGGGTGCCTTGCTCTTCCTACTGGCCATTAACAATATCCAAACCATATTCAAGGAGGTTAGATTTCTTCTGTTCGCTGACGATCTGAAACTGTTTCACACCAGTGTCTCACCCTCGGAGTGTTTGGTGCTGCAGGAGAGTCTCGACTCCCTCATGCGTTGGTGCCCATCGAGTGGTTTGTCTCTCAACCTGTCAAAGTGTTCAATAATGACTTTCCACCGCTCCCAGATTCCGTTTGTCCACCTATACCTGGTAGGCGATGAACCATTAAGGCGGGTGAATGCCGAGCGCGACTTGGGAGTGCTCCTCGATTGTTGTCTCTCGTTCTCGGACCATAATACGGATCGGACCGATGTATTATATCGGTCATCTCTGGCCGTGCAATGCGGGTCTTGGGATTCATCAAGCAGAACACCAGAGAATTCGATTATATACCAGCTATAAAGACACTCTACAAAGCGTCTTTGATCGACTTTCCCACCGAGCTATCCTATCTGTGCTGAACGGGCTGGGAGTGTTTGGGAGCCTGCTTGCATGGATGGAGAGTTACTTGACTGATCGATCTATGATGGTTTGTCTGAGGGACACCGTATCAAGACCCTTCTTTGCCTCATCAGGAGTTCCGCAGGGTTCCCATGGGGGTACCTTGCTCTTCCTACTAACATTCCACTAACACTTCCATTAACAATATCCAAACCATATTCAAGGAGGTTAGGTTTCTTCTGTTCACTGACGATCTGAAACTGTTTCACACCAGTGTCTCACCCTCGGAGTGTTTGGTGCTGCAGGAGAGTCTCGACTCCCTCATGCGTTGGTGCCCATCGAGTGGTTTGTCTCTCAACCTGTCAAAGTGTTCAATAATGACTTTCCACCGCTCCCAGATTCCGTTTGTCCACCTATACCTGGTAGGCGATGAACCATTAAGGCGGGTGAATGCCGTGCGCGACTTGGGAGTGCTCCTCGATTGTTGTCTCTCGTTCTCGGACCATAATACGGATCGGACCGATATATTATATCGGTCATCTCTGGCCGTGCAATGCGGGTCTTGGGATTCATCAAGCGGAACACCAGAGAATTCGATTATATACCAGCTATAAAGACACTCTACAAAGCGCTGGTGACTCCAAATTGTAGAACAAAGTCCCTCAGCCCAGGGTGTACTGGCTGCTGAGGAAAAAAAAAAATTTTGGAGTATGCCTCGGTTGTCTGGAATCCATTTTAAGCCCCGATTACACGACGCGTCCCCGACCGCCCTCCCGTTCATGGTCCCGATCTCCCTGCCATCGGTTGGAAATCTCTCCCGACCTCCCTGCATGGTCGCCTCCCCAAAACGTGACCAGCAGCATGGGTTTTCACCATCGGATTTCAGGGCCGACGGTGATTGGGCCCGATTTAGGGTCCCGAAATCAGGTCGTGAAATCCCCGCTTTACCAATGCCACATCAGCCAAGTTGAGAGGGTTCACAGTGGATTTTTAAGGTTGGATATTTTTAACTTGTTGAGTGCCTCAGCCCGCAGACACCAAGCGGATGTGGGATTTCTGCTGGGATTGGTTCGGGAATCGGTGCACACACCAGCTTTCCTGGCGGAGATTAGATAATCTTCGATAATCTAATTAGATAATCCCACATCCGCTTGGTGTCTGCGGGCTGAGGGACTCAACAAGTTAAAAATATCCAACCTAATAAATCCACTGTGAACCCTCTCAACTTGGCTGATGTGGCATTGGTAAAATGGATTCCAGACAACCTAGGCATACTCCAAATTTTTTTTCTTCTCGGCAACCAGTACACCCTGGGCTGAGGGACTTTATTCTAAAATTTGGAGTCACCAGCGCTTTGTAGAGTGTCATTATAGCTGGTATATAATCGAATTCTCTGGTGTTGGCTCTCGATTGGGCACACTTCCACACGATCTCTTCTGGACATCATTCTCCCCCACTAATTACTTATACCACTATGCAGGATGCCCCGAGAGATGAATCAGGCCCTCCAGGAGTGTCCCGACCTGGATATTTTTCATCAGTCAGCGAAAGTTATTAAAAACAAAATTATAAGCAACATGGATAAATAACACCTAACCTTGTCTCTTCTATTATCTATCATCTGTACTTCTCTTTAATATGTATATTTTTCTATTGCAATGTTGTATTGGGCTTGTCCGTATGGAATAAATAAATTAATGACTACGGATTCCGCCCATAGAGCTTTCACTCTGTACATGCAAATGGCTGTAACGAAGCTACGTACCGAGTCTGCCAAGGCACACAACTTTGCTTGGAAACTTAAATATTACGCTTGGAAACTCCGTTAAGTATGGAACAATTAATTAATTCCATGGCTTAGCGGACTCACGATTCCAACAACGACGACGCAGTCATAATTGCAACCAACTATGACTCGGGAATGTTAAAACCACTCGTAGGTATTTTTCCCGTTCCACAGGGAAACGGGGCCAACTTATGGGGCGGGTGAATAATACGGTTAATTCATCACGAGGGGTCTCTCTAGGAGCTAGGAGGGAACGTACGCCGTATTCGTACCAACATGCGGTGACCGCAATGATATGCGAGGTTCTTCAACGCGTAAAACTTTGAAAAAGAAAAAACCTCAACACTCCTTTTTTTCAAATTCGTGAAAGACGGAATATACCGACCCTTTTCTTTACGTTACGATTTAGAGGTGAGAATAGTAAATACTTCGGACTTTCTCTTGGATCGCGAGTCAAAAAGAGTTTGAGGTTTGAACGACGGAAAAAAAATAAAAATAAAGGGAGCGCTTTTTTGGAACGGTTCCCGGGAGGTTAAGGAACGGTTATTATGGTCATTGTAACGTCCGTCGAGCTGATGAGCGTGCTTTGAATTTTGAGTTCGCGGTTGTACGTGTTGGTTGAAATGAGGTGAAAAGAGAGTTTCTCGATTCAACGTTGAAACCACTCTACTTCAAAACGCTGCAAATTATTACACAAAGGTTTATTAATATATGGGTCATTTCAAAATTTGGGGTTATTTCTTGTCACGCAGCTTTTGTGAACACTCCTTTTGTCTTGGAAATTCAGAATTTTTTCAGGGAGATACAAAGATCACATAGAATGAATTTCACTAATCAATTAACTCAGATAATTAAAATCATTAATGATCCCAATTCTCTCTCCCTACACCTGTCACAGAGGGTAGGTTGGAACTTTGAAAATTTTTGGAGAACTCTACAGGGTGCAAGCCTGACTGGTCTGCCATACGGTACCAGTCGATTCTATAACTAATTTGCAACAAAAAATGTCTCCTAGCAATTTCTTTTTAAACTCTTCGTTTTCGAGTTATTTTAACTTTAAACTTTTTTTTCGTGATTTTGACCTTACGTCATTAAATCGGTCATAACTCCTTTAATTTGCTGTGTAAATTACAATTTAAGGATACCGTTTGAAAGAGCATTAAATTTCCTATCGGATACATGCCTTAACTTTTTTTTGAGTCAAGGTTTGAGACATAAAAACGTCCTCTAAAAAGAGAATTTTACGTTATTTTGGAAACCTCGAATTTTTTCAATCTCAAATTGAACTACGAGAACCCATACTTTTTCAAGATGCAAGAACAGTGAAAACTGCGCTAGAATCTCAGCTTTCCAATGGTATAATCAAAACATATTCTACAACCCAATTTAGGGGAGAAATTCGTGTTTGAAAGCGGAAAAACGTGCATTTTTTCAAGAAATCAGGCCTCTTGTCTACTGCGGCACCCACTCGCCCACCCCATCGTCCGACCCCTCAGATCTTCGAGGCGGAGCGCTGATTTCGTTGAAAAAAATGCACGTTTTTCCGCGTTCAAACACAAAATTCTCCTCTAAATTCGGTTGTAGAATATGTTTTGATTATACCATTGGAAAGCTGAGATTCTGGCGCAGTTTTCACTGTTCTTGCATCTTGAAAAAGTATGGGTTCTCGTAGTTCAATTTGAGATTGAAAAAATGCGAGGTTTCCAAAATTACGTAAAATTCTCTTTATAGAGGACGTTTTCATGTCTCAAACCTTGACTCAAAAAAAAGTTGAGGCATGTATCCGATAGGAAATTTAATGCTCTTTCTAACGGTATCCTCAAATTGTAATTTACACAGCAAATTAAAGGAGTTATGACCGATTTAATGACATAAGGTCAAAATCACGAAAAAAAGTTTAAAGTTAAAATAACTCGAAAACGAAGGGTTTAAAAAGAAATTGCTACGAGACATTTTTTGTTGCAAATTAGTTATAGAATCGACTGGTACCGTATGGCAGACCAGTTAGGCTTACACCCTGTATATTCATATTTTAAATTAAGTAAAAAAAGTTATTGGTCCAGGATACTCCCCTCTTCAGGAATAAATTAGAAACGAACGAAAATTCCATGAATTGGAAGGGTTTTTGCTATGTTTTGATGCTGTCACGAGGTTTTATTCTCTCTCCCTACAATTTTTTTGAAATGCCCGCCCACCCCTGGAAAACGATTATTTTGTGTCATGAAAAACAAAAGTGCTGCAAGATGGCTTCCGAAGCTACTGAAGTTTGTTGAATTTCCAAGCTCCCAGTTGTGTGGGTTATGTTGTGAAGTGTTGAAGCTTTGAGAGTAGGTAAATACTTTCTCTCTCCCTACAACCACCTCACTCATCAGGGTAAGTGTTCAACTAAGTTTAATTAAACTCAAATTAAAATTATGAATGCCATAGTGTTATGTATTTTTTCTAACGTTCAGAATCAATAATGGTTAGGCCAGTAGAGAGTGATAACCTCACAAATCTCTCTCCCTACAACCTCTCTACCTACAACTTCTGGGAAGAGGCTGGTTTGTAGGAAGAGAAGTTTTTTTTTCAAAGCCGTTTACATTTTTAAGAGTTACCTGAACTATTTACACCGCTGGGTCATATAATTCTGACTTTTCATTAACCCACATTTTACGAAAGATTAGACTGATTGAAAGACTTGAAGAATCTGATAATTCTGATTTAGGTACCTAGATTATAGCTTCGGACTGTGATTGCGATAAGTAAAAGAGACTCCTAAACTAAGATTCTCGTATTTTGAAGGAATAAAAAGGTTTCATGAGTTCAACTCACACTTGGTTTTCTCTCTCCCTACAAAGTCGAAATTATGGAAAAAAATTCAAAATTCTATAAATATGAAACTACTTGATAAAGTGTGCGCCCACTTCAGGATCTGCCTCCAACAAAGTCCTTTACCTTTACCTTTACCTGCCAAAACAAAGGACGTTTACGGGAGAAAAACGCTGCAAATTATTACACAATGGTTTATTATTTTTCTATATAGATCACTCGTCTACAAAATCACCAACCATCCAATATGAAGAAAAAATTTAAAAAAATAAAAAATTAAAAAAAAATCGATTTTTTTTCTTTTGTCGATTCCAAAGGTTCATTATTGAAAATAATAAACCAAAACATAAAAACTTCAACAATAATTTATGGAAAAGTTCGAGGACAAAATAACCCCAAATTTTGAAATGACCCATTTCTATTTCGGGGAATAGAAAAAATATTTGATGAAGTGTTGCGGGTCAGTCTAGGCGCGCCTTAAATCTATGGCTGGGCGTCTATGGCCCATTTCACTCAGGTGTCCTGAGTTGCTAAAGGCCCCTTTACACTAGCAATTTTTTTTCGACAATAATTGCCCAACTCCAAAAAGTTGCACTAGAAAAGTTGTTGGCAACACGTGACAATAATTGCGTTCTCGTGTTGCATCAACAGGAGGTGACGCAATAATTGCGTAGTGTTGTACAATAAAATTGAGCAATAAAATATGTTCAGTTATTTCGTTTACACTAGCAACACCAGTTCGTCAACATGATGGAAGCGGAAATCATCGCTGCTGCCGTTGTCATCGTCGCCGCAAGCACCACGCAGGGGAGGAAGAAAAGGAGAACTTGGCAACGCGAGTATCTCAGCAGAAGAGATTGTACTCTCGCGATAACCTCGGAACTTTTGTTTGACGTTGAACTATTTTGAATTTTGCCCGTATGTCCAAAACGGACTTTGAAATTTTGGTTGGTCTAGTGGGACCCCGAACCATGAAGGCTGACACGAAATTTAGAATGAGCGTCCATGAGACCACATGGACCACCATGAGGGTGGAAACGCCAGGAGATGCTAGCCCGCAACACGCCCGGGTGGTCGAGGTGCAATTATTTACCAACCCCCTCAGACTTGATTTGCAATACAGTTCAATCTTCGTTTGGAGCTAAAAATGTTGCGCAACACCCTGCAATTATTGCCTACAACTTCTTCAAGACGAAAAATAATTGCACTGTGTTGCGTACATGTTTACACTAGCAACATGAAACTTGAGCAATTTTTCTCGCACGCAATTATTGCCGAAAAAAATTGCTAGTGTAAAGGGGCCTTAAGAAAAGTGCCGCGAACGGTGTACGACCGGAAAATTTTGTATTCGATTTTCAAATTCTACGTACCTTGAAAAGTAAAACATCAAATTTTGAGGGGGGGGGGGGTGTTATAATCACATGCAGAGATGGGCGAATTCTTATTCATAAATACGATTATGAATACAAATCATATCTGCGACTTTATGATTATGAATACGAATGCAGGTATGAATATGAATATGAATACGAATACAATCGTATTCACACTCTAAGTACGATTTTCCCCCTTATTCGTATTTTGAATACAATTTTATGATTTATTCTATGATTTTCTTAAAAATCGATTTATTTAACGATTTTCCCTGAAAATCATACTATTTTTATGATTTTCTCCCGAACTCTGGACATATTTATGGCCTAACATTGTCAAAATAATTAATCAAAATTCGAAACGCTCACAAATTCTTGTAGGATTTTTCACGCAAAATCGAATGAGGACCACCCCCAGGTCGCTACGACCAACCATATAGAAACTACGACGCAAATTACATTAAAAATCGTATTTTTTTTACGATTTCCACTGAAAACCATAAAAAAATTATGATTTTCACCGGAATTTTGGTCTTATTTATTCCCCAAAATTGTCAAAATAATCGATCAAAATTCGAAACGTTCACAAATTTTTATAAGATTTTTCATGCAGAATCGAATGAGACCACCCCCAGGTCACTACGACCAACCGTGTAGAAACTACGACGCAAATTACAATGAAAATCGTATTTTTTTTTTAGGGAAAAGAATGAATTTTAGGGAATAAATAAGACCAAAGTTCAGGTGAAAATCATAATTTTTTTTATGTTTTTGTAGTGGAAATCGTAACAAAAAATAAGATTTCATTGTAATTTGCGTCGTAGTTTCTATACGGTTGGTCGTAGCGACCTGGGGGTGGTCTCATTCGATTCTGCGTAAAAAATCCTACAAGAATTTGTGAGCGTTTCGAATTTTGATTGATTATTTTGACTTTTTTAGGCCATAAATATGTCCAGAGTTTGGGAGAAAATCATAAAAATAGTATGATTTTCAGAGAAAATCGTTTTAAAAAATCGATTTTTAGGAAAATCATAGAAAAAATCATAAAATTGTATTCAAAATACGAATAAGGGGGAAAATCGTACTTAAAGTGTGAATACGATTGTATTCGTATTCATATTCATATTCATACCTGTATTCGTATTCATAATCATAAAGTCGCAGATATGATTTGTATTCATAATCGTATTTATGAATAAGAATTCGCCCATCTCTGATCACATGTTCGTGTTTCCTAGTTATGAGTTGCGTACTTATTTCCCAAATTTACTTTCTCATTTATACGTCGGATTTTAAGTGGAATAAAGCCTATAATTCTACGGCTTTCTTTATTTCGGGGGGGGGGGGGGGTAACTTTTTTTCTTCCTCGATTCTAAAGGCATATTATTGAAATTAATAAACCAAAAACGAAATTTAATGCTGCGGAGTTGAATGAATTGGAGTCCATCGGTGAAGTAATAGCGGAGGAAAGTGAATTGCTGAGGGAAATAAATCCATAACGAGTGAAGAGGAGGGGAAGAGCAGAACCTAGTAAAAGCTGGACGTGCTCCGCTTCCAAAAGACAAATCGAACTTCACTGGGCTCCTCGACATACAGTACCTACGGCATACAGGGCGGGAAGTCGAGTACGCGTATCGGCGGGGGAACTGCCGACTATGATTTATGGACCCTGGGAGCCAACATTTCCCGCAGCGGCTCCCGCAGCTACTCTCCGGAGCCCCCCGTCCTGCTTTCCATTGACTCGCCCGTCGACGTCCCCTTTGAATTAAAACTTTAACAAATGGCCCCGCTAATGGTTTCGGACTGACCGACACTTGTCCTCTCGTAAGATTTTTCTTTTATTTCAATCAAAACGAAAGACTTTTTTCCTTTTCGACTTTTCATTTCCATTCATCTCTTTTTTTTTTCAACTCAGAATCTGAAAGACTAGCACACGATTCGACTCGCCGGCACGATCGTTAGTAATGGCGGGAGTTTCAATTTGAATTTCTCCTTCTCAGTCCCGGGAGAATATTCAATTAGCCCAGTTTCTCGTTTTCGGGGCAAAAGGATGAAAGTGAGTATCAGTGATGGAATTACCTAGATGAGGGACGACGAAGCGAATTCCAGTACCATGTGAAAGAGGGAGAAAGCCGCTTGATTTGGGACACCCAACTGGAGGTGAATTTGAACGCCAAGGAGGGAACAGGGGGAGGCGCCTTTTGGTTTATTATTTTCAATAATGAACCTTTGGAATCGACCAAGAAAAAAAAAATTTAACACCCCCCTCAAAATTTGATGGTTTACGTTTCAAGGTACGTAGAATCCAAAAATCGAATAAAAATTTGGCCGTCCGTCCGCCGTACGCGGCACTTTTGCCACTTAGCATACTAGGGTGCCCTTCAAAGGAGAGGTCAAGTATCTAGGCGTCTTCCTGGATGCTAAACTCACCTGGAGCAAGCACCTTGATTATATTGCCAACCGTGGCAAAAGTGCTCTCATGAGGGCCAAATGCTCATGTGAGAAAACCTGGGGACTAAAACCAAGTATGGTCCGCTGGATCTATACTGCGGTAGTAAGACGCATTCTGGTGTATTGCTGTGTTGTATGGTGGCCTGAAGTTGGACAGGTAGGAGCCTCCTCCACTCTTACCTGTGTTCAGCGGCTGGCCTGCCTCACTATAACGGGAGCAATGCACAGCACTCCAACTGCCACTATGGAGATACTCCTGGGGCTCTCCCCCCTCGATATCTTCATAAAAGGAGAGGCTGCCATGGCGGCCTTGAGGCAGAAATGGAACAGGACGTGGAGAGAGTCACATATCCACGGCCACTCCAAAATCCTGGGTCTCCTATGCGAACCCATGCTTGACATGGTAGCAGACATTATGCCCAGAACTTACGCTGAAACACACCCCTTCAAATCGATCATAACGACAGAGGGGCGGCGAGTCTTTCAATGCTGTACCAACGACCTGTTCTGGTATACATGTATATATCCATCTGCAGATGGATCCAAAATGGGGAATGGGACAGGGATTGGAATCTATGGGGCAAACTCTGGATGGAGCCACTCGGCTCCTCTGGGAGCGTTTGCCTCAGTTTTTCAAGCCGAGGTACTTGCAATCGATGTCTTCGCTGGGGAGAGTCTGCGGAGGGGACACAATGGTGTACACATCCGCATTCTCTCGGACAGCCAGGCTGCGATCAAGGCCTTGGCAGCTTCCACCATTAACTCTAAGTTAGTGTGGGATTGTTACCATAACCTCTGCTCCCTGTCACAACGCAACAGGGTTTCCCTGGAGAGGGTGGCGGGGCATAGTGGGGTAATGGGAAACGAGAATGCTGATGCGCTGGCCAGAAAAGGCTCACTGACTCCGTTCATTGGTCCGGAGCCGGCCGTCGGCATTCCCAAATCCTCCTTCAGGGCGATCATAAATCGGTGGGTCACAAACCAAACCACAAGAAGATGGTCAAACCTGGGAGGACATGCTCTAAGTAAGCGCATGGTGGCCAAACCTAACCCAGCGCCTCTGAGGAGCTGCTGCGGCTAAGCCGCAGGGAAATAAGGCTAGTGGTTGGTCAGGTAACAGGCTTCACTCCACTCCGATTCCACCTTAACCGCATTGGGGTGACGCAAGATACAACCCTATGCAGGCTATCTGGTGAGGCTGAAGAAAAGGCCTCCCACATAATTTTTGATTGCCAAGCCCTATCAACCCGCAGGTTCCAACTCTTTGGGTCACCCACACCCATGGAGGCATTCCCCTGCACTAACCTAGCCAAACCACTACTGGCCCTTACTAAAGGGCTGGGACTGTTTGACTAGACAATAGAATCTGCGGAGAAGCACAATAAGCCACCAGGCTTCAGTGCTTTTGGGCTCCCCTCACCCTGATCCGCAGATTCAGGTACAATCTACAATCTACGTAGAATCCAAAAATCGAATAAAAATTTGGCCGTCCGTCCGCCGTCCGCCGTACGCCGTACGCGGCACTTTTGCCACTTAGCATTGACCGATTTTGATGAAATTTGGTATGTAGGCTCCATTTGGGGTCTAGTTGTGCCCCGAAGCTTTTGGTTGAGGTAGGTCACTTCTAAGGGTTCCAAAATCAATTTTGAAATTTTGAAAACGCCCTAACTCAAAAAATTTTGATATAAAGGTGTGGTTTTTCCTTCAATTTAAGATTCTATAGAACAAGATTCAAAACACGAGTGTGAATCGCAAAAGAGGCCTAATCTCCGTTCAAATTAGAGCTAATCAAAATGTAATCGATAGTTGGTGATTTTGATTTTTTTTGAATTTTTTTTGAATTTTTTTTTTCTTCATATTGGATGGTTGGTGATTTTGTAGACGAGTGATCTATATAGAAAAATAATAAACCATTGTGTAATAATTTGTAGCGTTTTAGATACATCGAGCAGGAGCTGAATTTGAACGTCAAGGAGGGAATAGGAGAAGGTGCCTTTTTATAGATTTTATAGCATACAGTAACACCTTTGAACTCAACAAAAACACCGAATTTCTAGCTGATTGAAGTTTTTGTTGAGTTCAAAGGTGCTACTTCATGCTCACTACCACATTTACGAATAATGCGTATTTTATGTGAGAAAAACGGAGGTTTTCTTCAAAAAATCCACTTTCTAGCAGTCGCAACCATTCGGAAGTAGGTATCACTATTTGATTCAGCGTAAAAAATTACATAGAAAATGATACCAAAATCGTCAAGCCATCTTGAGGTCGAGGGGGACCATAAACCGCTCAAAACACTGGATTTGCTTGTAAAACACACGTTTTCTGGCATTAAAACTTAATTTACTCTTCCAATTTGAATGTTAAAACGAAAAATTGATAGACCGTCGAAAAGCTGACAATTTGAGCATGTTTTCTCCGAAGAGCGCCCATCGAAATGGGCAGGGATTTAGAGTGAAAACTTTGGTCGAAAAAAGTCAAGTTTCGAAAATTTTTTAAAGTTGGCTTTTTGACTTGATTTTTTGAAACTATTTTATTGTTGAAATATGTTGATTTTGCACTAGGTAGCTCAGGAATTTAACGCTCTTTCTAACGGTGTAGTCAGATTTGAATTTTCTGGAGAAATAAGGGAGTTATGACCATAATATGGAATATATGGAATATATTATCAGTGCCGTAAGGTCGAAAACGCGAAGAGAAACTTTAAAGTGAAAAAAAAGGAATTTTGAATGGGTTAAAAGAAAATTGCTAAGAGACATTTTTTGTTGGAAATACCTTGTAGAATCGAACCCTGAAGTTATGCCCATCCAAAGTGTAGACACCCTATCATACGACGGGGTCCTAAGATTGGAAATGCCTGAGGACTGTTTCCCTGTAGGATATGCTGATGATGTGGCAGCAGTAGTACTCGCAAGGACAATGGATTCAGCCCAAGCCAAGTTGGAGCAGATCATGACACGAGTAACGGAGTGGATGGAAGAACAAAGCCTGGCACTAGCTACATCAAAAACAGAGGTAGTCATCTTCACCCGTAAGCGCATACCCACCATCATCCCAATGCGGATCGGAAACACTGAAATAACAACTAAACCAGCAGCCAGATATCTAGGAGTCATGTTGGACACAAAAATCACATTTGGTGAACATTTAAGAAGAACTGCAGATAGAGCTGCACAAAAATCGGCAGCTCTTTGTCACCTTATGAGAAACATAAATGGCCCTAGACCATGCAAGAGACGCTTGATGATGACAGTGGTGGAGTCAATTCTCTTGTATGGAGCGGAGGTGTGGGCAGACGTATTGAATGTAGCATATCTCCGACAGAGACTGATAGCTGTGCAGCGAAGAGGAGCTCTACGAATCGCCTGTGCTTACCGAACAGTGTCAGAACCCGCTATCTTTGTGCTTAACAGTGTCATACCGATCCAGCTGATGGCTTCAGAGAGAAAAAGAATTTTCGACAGAAGGGATGAAGGAGACAGGTCCCGCATAGCCAAGGAAGAAAGAGATTGCACGATGGTAAGCTGGCAAGAGATATGGACAAGAGAATATAGAGGACGGTGGACCGCACGGCTAGTGCCAAACATCCAGAAATGGACGGACAGGAAGCATGGAGAATTGAACTTTTTCCTCACACAATTCTTCACAGGACATGGACTGTTTTATGCCTATCTACATAAAATGGGAAAGGTAACTGTCCCAACATGTCCGCACTGTCAGAAGAGAGAAGATGATGATGCGCTGCACACCTTTTTCAAATGCACCAAATGGGCGGCTGAAAGAAGCCAGATGCTGGCAGAGCTGGGATTAACTCCAACACCCAAATTCCAACACCAGAAGCTGTCGTCAGCAAGATGCTGGAAGGTGAGAGGAGCTGGAGTCTTGTGGCAGCGTACGCAGAGAGTATCCTGACAAGGAAGACATTGTTAGAACGAGAGAGACAGAGAAGGGAACACCTGGTCCGTCCCGCCATCCAGAACTGATGAAGTGCCCCAGGACTCAGCCTGAAGTAATGTGTTAAACAGTTCCAGGCTGATCATCCAACGTGGGAGAAAAGGAGGTGTTTTTTTAGTGGGTTTGAATCCCACATAACCTTGAAGTCGCGGATCCTTCAGGGTATCTTACGAGATCCAACTCCACCTGTGGATCTTAAAGATTTTCTCACCTACCTGCCGAAAAAAAAGTGTAGACACCCTGTACCTAGAGGTCCAACACTTGAACCAATAGGTACGCACGACAATAATAGACATCGAGCAGGAGGTTAAGAAGGCACCCATAACTTTGGGATGCCTAACGATGTTTTGCAGGAAGATACTTTCTGTCAAAATAAATTCGAGTGTTACCTAAATGGTTGGTAGGGACTATTAGTGGGAAAGTCGCGTTCTTCCCAGACCGATGTCCTCACAGGACAAAAAAAGTCTGCCACGTGGGTGTGGCACATAGTTATGGCTGTTACAAGGAATTCACGTTTGCGCATGCGCAGCGGCTACTATCAGTCCGGGGGTGATGATTTTCATAGGGGACCGTCTACACGCCAATCCGCACATCCCTCAAAATTTAATCGAAATCGGACTATAACTTCGTATAGTTATGTCGGTTACAAGGATTTCATGACAGACAGACAGTCACGGAACTTAAACTGTTCACATAGGTCTGTAACGTAAAACGCGAGTGAAAATTTAGATTTTGGAAACTTTTTTTTTTCAACCTTGAAAAGTGAAAACAAAGCTTCCACTAGGTACCTTGGTAGACTCGGAAGCAAATAAACAATTGACGTTAACGTACCTAGTTATTGTTGCTATGTTATTTTGACTCATCTCTCTCAATGACGTAAAAGTAGGCACAGAAATTAGTTAATTTACTTTAGATAAGTATTTCCTTACAGGAGAAAAATTGAAGAAGACATTACAACCATAACTAAAAGTTTATTTGTGACGAATTGACTATCAGTCCTAGTACGGGTAACCTCCTGTTTTTTAATAATGAGCCAAAATAATACAACATGAAGGCTAATAAAATTTGGAAAAACGCTTGCATACAAGTCTGCAACGCATTAGGACATTTCATGTCTTTCCCCTCCCTCCTTCTTCCCTTCCATCTTCTAGCAATCTTGTCTTCCTCTGTGAATTACATTTTTTTTCAATATAAAGAAAACAAAAATTAAACTCATATTTTTATTTATTATTTACATCCATACATATATCGTCGTGGGTAGTAAAAGAACGGTATGTTATATGCTATATGTTCTACATGATAGTACATTAACCCCACTAACCATTGATTGCGTAGACAACAATCAACTATTTTCATATTTTGATGCTTGGGTAGCATTGATTACCTAGGTAACACTCAACTGTTTTCAAATTTGGATGCATGAGTGAATACTTCCATATACTTCAAGATTTCGGTGTTTCACAATGGCTACGAAAAAGATAACCAAAAAAAAACTTTAAAACGAGATTTCGATGTCTCACACCCTCCTGATTCCGCCGAAACTTCTGAACCGACTCCAAACACAGAAACATCCGAGATGACATCTCACACCCTAAGTCTAAGGAGCTCACTCAGCTGATCAGTGACCACTCAGGCGCCTTCAGCATTCTCCATTGACCCTGCCTCTCAAATGTCAGCTTCCTGCGTCCAACAGGAGAGGAAATGGCCTTGGAGCTCACTCAGCTGATCAGTGCACAATCAGGCGCCTTCAGCATTCTCCATTGACCCTGCCTCTCAAATGTCAGCTTCCTACGTTCAACAGGAGAGGAAATGGCCTTGGAGCTCACTCAGCTGATCAGTGACCACTCAGGCGCCTTCAGCATTCTCCATTGACCCTGCCTCTCAAATGTCAGCTCCCTGCGTTCAACAGGAGAGGAAATGGCCTTGGAACTCACTCAGCTGATCAGTGACCACTCAGGCGCCTTCAGCATTCTCCATTGACCCTGCCTCTCAAATGTCAGCTTCCTACGTTCAAAAGGAGAGGAAATGGCCTTGGAGCTCACTCAGCTGATCAGTGACCACTCAAGCGCCTTCAGCATCCTCCATTGACCCTGCCTCTCAAATGTCAGCTCCCTGCGTTCAACAGGAGAGGAAATGGCCTTGGAGCTCACTCAGCTGATCAGTGACCACTCAGGCGCCTTCAGCATTCTCCATTGACCCTGCCTCTCAAATGTCAGCTTCCTACGTTCAACAGGAGAGGAAATGGCCTTGGAGCTCACTCAGCTGATCAGTGACCACTCAAGCGCCTTCAGCATCCTCCATTGACCCTGCCTCTCAAATGTCAGCTTCCTGCGTTCAAAAGGAGAGGAAATGGCCTTGGAGCTCACTCAGCTGATCAGTGACCACTCAGGCGCCTTCAGCATTCTCCATTGACCCTGCCTCTCAAATGTCAGCTTCCTGCGTTCAACAGGAGAGGAAATGGCCTTGGAGCTCACTCAGCTGATCAGTGACCAATCAGGCGCCTTCAGCATTCTCCATTGACCCTGCCTCTCAAATGTCAGCTCCCTGCGTTCAACAGGAGAGGAAATGGCCTTGGAGCTCACTCAGCTGATCAGTGACCACTCAGGCGCCTTCAGCATTCTCCATTGACCCTGCCCTCTCAAATGTCAGCTTCCTACGTTCAACAGGAGAGGAAATGGCCTTGGAGCTCACTCAGCTGACCAGTGAACTTATTGTTCACGTCCTAAGGAGGCTACCAGCCAAATTGCAGCTTCCTACGGTTGATAGGGAAGAAGTTAGCTTCAGGAGCCACTCTGCTGATCAAGACCCTGTACACCTTATTGTTCACGTCCTAAGGAGGCTACCAGCCAAATTTCAGCTTTCCACAGTTGATAGGAAAGAAGTTAGCTTCAGGAGCCACTCAGTTGATCAAAACCCTGTGCACCTTATTGTTCACGTCCTAAGGAGGCTACCAGCCAAATTTCAGCTTTCCACAGTTGATAGGAAAGAAGTTAGCTTCAGGAGCCACTCAGTTGATCAAAACCCTCTGCACCTTATTGTTCATGTCCTAAGGAGGCTACCAGCCAAATTTCAGCTTTCCACAGTTGATAGGAAAGAAGTTAGCTTCAGGAGCCACTCTGCTGATCAAGACCCTGTACACCTTATTGTTCATGTCCTAAGGAGGCTACCTGCCAAATTTCAGCTTTCCACAGTTGATAGGAAAGAAGTTAGCTTCAGGAGCCACTCAGTTGATCAAAACCCTGTGCACCTTATTGTTCACGTCCTAAGGAGGCTACCAGCCAAATTTCAGTTCCCTATGGTTGATAGGAAAGAAGTTAGCTTCAGGAGCCACTCAGCTGATCAAAACCCTGTGCACCTTATTGTTCACGTCCTAAGGAGGCTACCAGCCAAATTTCAGTTCCCTATGGTTGATAGGAAAGAGGTTAGCTTCAGGAGCCACTCAGCTGATCAAAACCCTGTGCACCTTATTGTTCACGTCCTAAGGAGTCTACCAGCCAAATCATAATAATCATAATATGATTATAATGAAATAATAATCATATTATTATAGCCAAATTTCAGCTATAATCATATAGGTACCTACCTACCTCACTTCTACGAATCATAATAATCATTGAGCATATTTCGTCACGTAACGTAACGTGACATAACGAAAATTTGGTTGTGTGCCATAGCAAAGACATGAAATGTCAAAAATCAAGTCATAGAACAAAAACATTGGTGTTTTGAAAACATCTAATCGATGTTCCATTCCAAGTATGCAGTCATATAGTTTCATAATTTGTATCCACTGTCTAGTTTATGTCGTCTTGAGGTGAAACGTACTCACCAGGAGAAGGTTTTGACGGTGTCGGAGGAGGTCTGACTCCTCCCGATGGAGCAGGCGACTTTCTCCAGGCAGGCGGAGGAGGTGAGGAACTCCTCGAGGGCGCGGGACTCGGGGGCGTCGGAGGAGGAGCCACCGGTGGAGGAGGTCGGCTTCTTGTTGAAGAGCATGTAGGCGAGTGGGAGGAGGACGGGGGCGGCGGCGGCGAGGAGGCCAGCGGGGATGGCGAGCTTCAGGAAGAGGAGTTTCGCCGCGAGGAGGAGCGGAAGTTTGAGGAGGAGCGCTCCGAGGAGCCCCGCCAGGATCGGCTTCACAAGACTCCCGCTTCCGCAACCTCCGCTCACTGTAACAACATCATCATCATTCTGTCAAAGTGGTATGGTACATTGCCTCCTACCAACAACATAATACCTTTTTACCTATACCTATTCAAGAATTTTTTAAAGAATGATACCTACAACCTATCCCTATACCTAATACCTACACCTATCTATATACATAAAACGCCAACCGTATGTACGTACGTACGTATGCACGTGGCCGATCGCGAGGAGTTGGAGGAGTTAGAGGGGCCGTGGGAGTGGGCAGAGTTGGAGGAATCAGAGATGGGAGGAGTTGGGGTCGGGAGGAGTCGGAGGGAGTGGGAGGCGAGGATAGTCAGAGGAATCGGAGGCGGGAGGAGTTGGGGGGGAGTGAGTGGCGGGGAGAGTCAGAGGAATCGGTGGCGGGAGGAGTTGGGGGGAGTGGGTGGTGGGGAGAATCGGAGGAATCGTTTTTGCCTGCTTTTAGTAGGCTTTTCAGTTAGTTTAAGAATAATACCTATTTACCTATACCTATTTAAGATTTTTTTTTCTATTTTTGCTGAATAACAGGTATTTAAGATGTTTATTGTACGGAAAATCCAAAAATTTGAATCGAATTTTGATACATTTTTAAATATTTGGTTTTGTTTGCGAGTCTACCAAGATAGAGGAAGGATTTGTTTTCACTTTTCAAGGTTGAAAAAAAAGTCTGCCAAGTGGGTGTGTGTAATTTCCTCTATCGGAATTATTTTGGTGAAGAGGGTTTTTTGAGTTTCATTAGGCTGGATTTTAAATGGTTAAACATTTTTACTTACAACTGGGGAGGAGGAGGTTAGGTTGAGCCCATTTCTCCGTGTTGAGGTAGGATCCGCTCGAGGGGTCGTAGGTGTCGTAGGAGGTCGGCGTGCCGCTGTAGCCGGTGAAGTCGCGAGCTTCCCTCGTTGAGTTCTGCTGCTGATCCAAGTTTCGCTGATGTCCGTTTTGCTGCTGATTGCAGGAGACGCAGCTGACTAGAAGAGCCACCATTGCCAATCCAACGTACCTCAGTTTCATCTGAATCGACAGAATAATCAACAAGTTCGGTTAACGATTCGGAATTATTTAGCAATATAATAATATTATGTAGTGTATCGGTAAGACAGGGATCTCAGGAACACAGTCAAGCAGTACGGGGGAGGGGTATTACAGGCGCTATACAGGGTGTCCCAGAAGTTATGGTCCACCCTTTTTATCTCCGTTGTTTTGAGGGGTAGACAAAAACTTCAAGCGATAACCCCCCTTAATTTTTTACGAGGAATTCAACTATCACACTTTCGCGCATTGCGCACCTGCGCAATCGTGAGCAACGCACACCAACTTTGTTATTTCAGATGGGAACCCCTATTTTTTTATTGCAGATTCGGATTCTTCGCAAAATTTCATGAATTTTAGACGCCTCAACCGAGTTTTTTGGTAGCGCACAACCCGTCCAGTGCGCGCGCAAACATGCGCAACCCCTGGATTGCACCAAAATTGAGATGGAGGTAGACTCCAAGTGTGATACTTGGTTTTTCATTAATTTTCGACGCTGAATCACGTGGTGGTATCCATTTTCGGATTTTACTCAAATTTCTCGAAACGGTGGCTGAAAATGAGTAGTTTTTAATACAGGGTGTCCGCAAATTCGTGCACAACGCACACCAACTTTGTTGTTTCAAATGGGAACCACATTTTTTTATTGCAGATTCGAATTTTGCGTCAAATTTATAAACAATTCACCCCTTGAACGAATTTTTTCATCGCGCGCAACATGCTTCAGCGCTTTTTTTTCAACCCCGAATCAGGGCATGATATCCGTTTTATTATTCAACTTGATTTTATGGCGACTATTGCCGGAATAATCAATTTTTCTAATCAAAACTCGCCATTTATCGGTCGTTTAACTCTCAATGTGGATCGAGTAATAATTCAAAAATAATTAGTAATTAGTTACTCAAAGAAATCGCGACTTGAATCATTTGAGAGCAAGCAGGCATTCAGGGGTTTACTCCTTGATTTCTTATTTACATTGTTTACTTTGGAATAAGTGGATAGTTGTCTAATACAAGTGAGATACTTTGAAGCTTGTATCGACATGTCATCCCTCCGCCAGTCAGATTCTGACGATAAAACCGGCTCAACTACCTATTTTTCAGCCGCCGTTACGAGAAATTTGAGTAAAATCCAAAAATGGATACCACCACGTGATTCAGCGTCGAAAATTAATGAAAAAACATGTATCACACTTGGGGTCTACCTCCATCTCAATTTTGGCGCAATCCAGGGGTTGCGCATGTTTGCGCGCTCACTGGACGGGTTGTGCCCAACCAAAAAACTCGTTTGGGGGTTTAAAATTCATGAAATTTTGCTTAGAATCCGAATCTGCAAAAAAATAATAGGGGTTCCCATTTGAAATAACAAAGTTAGTGTGCGTTGCGCACGATTGCGCAGGTGCGCAATGCGCGAAAGTGTGATAGTAAAAAATTAAGGGGGGTTATCGCTCGAAGTTTTTGTCTACCCCTCAAAACAACGGAGATAAAAAGGGTGGACCATAACTTCTGGGACAGTAGATTCTATAACTAATTTGCAACAAAAAATGTCTCAGCAATTTTTTAAACCCTTCGTTTTCGAGTTATTTTAACTTTGACCGTACGTAATTAAATCGGTCATAACACCTTTAATTTGCTGTGAAAATTACAATTTGAGGACACCGTTGGAAAAAGCATTAAATTTCCTATCGGGTAGATGCCTTAACTTTTTTTGAGTCCAGGTTTGAGACATGAAAACGTCCTCTAAAAAGAAAATTTTACGTAATTTTGGAAACCTCGAATTTTTTCAATCTCATATTGAACCACGAGAACCAATATTTGCTCAAGATGCAGGAAAAGCGAAAACTGCACCAGAATCTCAGCTTTCCAATGGTATAATCAAAAAATATTTTAAAAACGAATTTAGGGGAGAAATTTGTGTTTGAACGCGGAAAAAACAAAATTTTCAACAAAATCAGCGCTCCGCCTATACTCTTGCCTTTATTTAAAGAGCTCTGGGATTTTTGAAGGCCCCGAAGGTTCGGCATCGCTGCAAGAATCCGAGCCCCAGCGGAAGGTCGAGGTATACCTGCGCGACCCCTCCGCCCGTGAACCCCCCCCCCCCAACCTCCCAACAGTTTACCCTCTTCTGCAAATGCACACTTGATTCACAAATTATTTCGATCATCCCATCACCAAAATCGTGATCAGCGAGAAAAATTGAACATATCGAGTATAAACTCGAGGCAGGCACGATTAAAACTCAGCAGCCCTCTCCCAGCCAATCCACCCAAACGAATTACGCCCTCTTCGCCGAATTACAGGAAATTTGGACTCATTTTCATCAGAATAATTAGTACGTTACGAATTTAAATTACAAAAAATGTTCATTGAACGATAAATAATTAAATTGTATGTTGATAGAAGAGGAAGAAGGAAGAGGGATGATGGGTTTGACCGCGAAGGGTTGTGAGTTGAGACCCCAAGGTGAGCACCTTGCAACGTTGCCACCTCTTGGCAGGGAAGGGGTTTTGGAACCCGCGGTCCAGAGCTCTTTAAATAAAGGCAAGCGTATAGAAGGTCTGAGGGGACGGACAATAGAAGTGGGTGAGTGGGCGCCCCAGTAGACCGCGAGGCTCCCAGAAACAAGAGTGCCAGAGCGCTGATTTCGTTGAAAAAATGCACGTTTTTCCTCGTTCAAACACAAATTTCTCCACTAAATTTGGTTTTAAAATATTGTTTATTTATATAATTGGAAAGCTGAGATTCTGGTGCAGTTTTTACTGTTCTTGCATCTTGAAAAAATATTGGTTCTCGTAGTTCAATTTGCGATTAAAAAAATGCGAGGTTTCCAAAATTACATAAAATTTTCTTTTTAGAGGTCGTTTTCACGTCTCAAACCTTGACTCAAAAAAAGTAAAGGCATCTATCCAATAGGGAATTTAATGCTCTTTCCAACGGTATCCTCGAATTGTAATTTGCACTGCACTTTTGTCGTAAGGTCAATATCACGATAAAAAAATTGCAAGTTAAATTAACTCGAAAACGAAGGGCTTAAAAAAATCAGAGAACCTCTGGGATGTGGAGAAACACAATAGCTAACTTGTATCTAAGTTCTACCACGCTTACGTCACAATTGAAGATTCTCACTTTTTGGGGTAAAGTTACCCCTGGTGGGGTAAAGTTTGACGGTAGTAACTTTGATATGACGATTCATGAACTTGTACCTAACTTATTATGGTCTAGAATCCCATAATAATATAAAAAACTAAAAATTATTACACAAAGGTTTATTATTTTCTATATAAATCACTCGTGAACGAAAAACACGGCTTTGCTATTGTTACCACCAACCAAAATATAAAAAAAAAACATCGATCGCATTTAGGTCAGCTAAAATTTGAACGGAGATTAGGCCTCTTTTGCAATTCACACTCGTGTTTCTGATTTGTCGTAAGTCCAAACCTTAAATTCTCGTAGGGAGCGAACGGTTTGTCATACAGAGCTCCGCGTGGTCTCTAAAAATTCAATACTGTCGTAAATTGATGGAAAAGCAAAATGTACGTTTATGTTAAAATTGTTTGAGTTAGGGCTTTTCAAAATGTCAACCCTTATTTTTCAATCCTAGACCCCAAATGGAGCCCTCATACCAAATTACGTGCGGCGTACGGCGGACGCACGGCCAAATTTTTATTCGATTTTTGGATTCTACGTACTACCTTGAAACGTAATCTAACAAATTTTAAGGGGGCGTTGAAAAAATTGTTTCCTTGGTCGATTCCAAAGGTTTATTATTGAAAATAATGAACCAAAAAATTGAGTCGACGTTCTCTTGACCTGATTTTGAGCAATTATGTCTTCGAAGTTCGTTATGCAGCCGATCTTGTTTGTAAAACTAACCCACATCATCCACCCTTGACCACGCACCTATACTCTTGCCTTTATTTAAAGAGCTCAGGACCGCGGGTTCCAAAACCCCTTCCCTGCCAAGAGGTGGCAACGTTGCAAGATGCTCACCTTGGGGTCTTAACCTTTTGCGGTCACAACCCTTCGCGGTCAAAACCCATCATCCCTCTTCCTTCTTCCTCTTCTATCAACATACGATTTAATTATTTATCGTTCGGTGAACATTTTTTGTAATTTAAATTCGTAACGTACTAATTATTCTGATGAAAATGAGTCCAAATTTCCTGTAATTCGGCGAAGAGGGCGTAATTCGTTTGGGTGGATTGGCCGGGAGAGGGCTGCTGAGTTTTAAGCGTACCTGCCTCGAGTTTATACTCGATATGTTCAATTTTTCTCGCTGATCACGATTTTGGTGATGGGATGATCGAAATAATTTATGAATCAAGTGTGCATTTGCAGAAGAGGGTAAACTCTTGGGGGGGGGGGGGGTTCACGGGCGGAGGGGTCGCTCAGGTATACCTCGACCTTCCGCTGGGGCTCGGATTCTTGCAGCGATGCCAAACCTTTGGGGCCTTCAAAAATCCCAGAGCTCTTTAAATAAAGGCAAGAGTATAGCTTATTTGCGTGCTTCTTCACCTCCCGTACGTTCTGTGACTGTGGTTGGTTTTACAACCTGAAAAAAGGAAATTTAATGGCTAAGAATTTATAAATTCAGTCAACCCTTCGGAATAACATTTATGAAGCACCGTTTACAGCAGCAGAATGATGTTGACAGCTAGGTTTGACAAAAGTAGTTGTAAATTAGTTACAGAATCAAACGCTGAAATTTGATTGTTCTTATATGAGACTCCCTGTAGACTTCTGAGATTGGTCTAAGACAAAGGGAGGCTAACGCATCTAGTCTCTAATGTTACTTGTGAACAATTGGTCTGCTCAAGATACCACCATTCCTGTGTTTTGCTTATAAAATAATATGTTATACATATTATGTATGTATAGGAGGAGATCACGACAGCAATGGAATACTATACAGGGTGTAAGCCTAACTGGTCTGCCATACGGTACCAGTCGATTCTACAACTTATTTGCAACAAAAAATGTCACGTGGCAATTTTTTTTAAACCCTTCGTTTTCGAGTTATTTTAACTTTAAACTTTTTTTCGTGATTTTGACCTTATGTCATTAAATCGGTCATAACTCCTTTAATTTGCTGTGTAAATTACAATTTGAGGTTACCGTTGAAAAGAACATTAAATTTCCTATCGGATGGACGCCTTAATTTTTTGTGAGTCAAGGTTTGAGAAATGAAAACGTCCTCTAAAAAGAGAATTTTACGTAATTTTGGAAACTTCGCATTTTTTCAATCTCAAATTGAACTACGAGAACCCATACTTTTTCAAGATGCAAGAACAGTGAAAACTGCGCCAGAATCTCAGCTTTCCAATGGTATAATCAAAACATGTTCTACAACCGTATTTAGGGGAGACATTCGTGTTTGAACGCGGAAAAACGTACTTTTTTCCAACGAAATCGGCGCTCCGCCTAGTCGATTTGAGGGGTCGGACGATAGCAGTGGGTGGGCGGGCGCCGCAGTAGACCGCGAGGCCTCCGGAAACAGCGCTGATTTCGTTGAAAAAATGCAGGTTTTTCCGCGTTCAAACACAAATTTCACCCCTAAATTCGGTTGTAGAATATGTTTTGATTATACCATTGGAAAGCTGAGATTCTGGCGCAGTTTTCACTGTTCTTGCATCTTGAAAAAGTATGGGTTCTCGTAGTTCAATATGAGATTGAAAAAATCGAGGTTTCCAAAATTACGTAAAATTTTCTTTTTAGAGGACGTTTTCATGTCACAAACCATGACTCACAAAAAAGTTAAGGCGTCCATCCTATAGGAAATTTAATGCTCTTTCCAACGGTATCCTCAAATTGTAATTTACACAGCAAATTAAAGGAGTTATGACCGATTTAATGACATAAGATCAAAATCACGAAAAAAAGTGTAAAGTTAAAATAACTCGAAAACAAAGGGTTTTAAAAAAAATTGCTAAGGGACATTTTTTGTTGCAAATTAGTTGTAGAATCGACTGGTACCGTATGGCAGACCAGTTACGCTTACACCCTGTATATTAGCAATAATTAACTGATAACAATAAATCAGTTATAAATTCGGATAACCCCTTTACAAAACCCCCATATTCATCTTCTTCCAAAACTTATCTCGACAACGTCTCCCCTTCTTGCAAATATCCCTCTCTTCAAAAGGAACCCTTTCGACCCGAACTATAATCAAATTTCGCGTTTTCGACGGATATTTGATCATTTGATATTATTTCTCCTCCCGTCAGTCGTTTGCTAGAGAGAAAAACATTTTCGGGTCCCTCGCTTCTCCTCAAATTCCCTGTACTGATTCACTTGCAGTAAATCCTTCAAGTTCATCTTTCGAAGAAAATTCCGTTTCACTCGAGAAATGTCTTCGGTAATGACGTACTAAAAGAGTTTTCGTCATTATAATCAGAATATTAGAAGAATTTTTTCGCCCGTTTTTGGTTTATTATTTTCAATAATGAACCTTTGGAATCGACCAAGAAAAAAAAAATTTTAACACCCCCTCAAAATTTGATGGTTTACGTTTCAAGGTACGTAGAATCCAAAAATCGAATAAAAACGCTGCAAATTATTACACAATGGTTTATTATTTTTCTATATACATCACTAGTCTACAAAATCACCAACCATCCAATATGAAAAAAAACAAAAAAAAAAAAAAAATAAAAATAAAAATAATAATGAAAATCACCAACCATCGATCGCATTTCGGTCAGCTCTAATTTGAACGGAGATTAGGGCTCTTTTGCGATTCACACTCGTGTTTTGATTTATATATATACATATATATCAATATTAACCCTTAAATTTTTGTAGGGAGCGAACGGTTTGTCCTACAGAGCTCCGGGTGGTCTCAAAAAATTCTAAAAATTCTATAGAATCCAAAATTGAAGGAAAAAACAATACCATTATTTCGAAATTTTTTGAGTTAGGGCGTTTTTAAAATTTCAAAATTGATTTTGGAATCTTTAGGAGTGACCTACATCAACCAAAAGCTTCGGGGCACAACTAGACCCTAAATGGAGCCTACATACCAAATTTCATCAAAATCGGTCAATGCTAAGTGGCAAAAGTGCCGCGTACGGCGGACGGACGGCCAAATTTTTATTCGATTTTTGGATTCTACGTACCTTGAAACGTAAACCATCAAATTTTGAGGGGGAGTTACAATTTTTTTTTCTTGGTCGATTCCAAAGGTTCATTATTGAAAATAATAAACCAAAATTTGGCCGTCCGTCCGCCGTACGCGGCACTTTTGCCACTTAGCATTGACCGATTTTGATGAAATTTGGTATGTAGGCTCCATTTGGGGTCTAGTTGTGCCCCGAAGCTTTTGGTTGATGTAGGTCACTCCTAAGGGTTCCAAAATCAAATTTGAAATTTTGAAAACGCCCTAACTCAAAAAATTTCGATATAAAGGTATTTTTTTCCTTCAAATTAAGATTCTATAGAATTTTTAGAATTTTTTGAGACCACGCGGAGCTCTGTAGGACAAACCGTTCGCTCCCTACGAAAATTTAAGGGTTTATATTGAAATATATATATATATCCAAACACGAGTGTGAATCGCAAAAGAGGCCTAATCTCCGTTCAAATTAGAGCTGACCGAAATGCAATCAATGGTTGGTGATTTTGATTTTTGTTTTTTTTTTTTTTTTTTTCTCTTCATATTGGATGGTTGGTGATTTTGAAGACGAGTGATCTATATAAAAATAATAAACCGTTGTGTAATAATTTGCAGCGTTTTTTTTTTTTATTCGACGTTCCTGTTTGAAGTTTCCTGTGGAGTTCTTTCATCAATGACGGAATTCATTTTGTTCTGTTTGCTTTAAAAGAGAGGAAATTCGAAATTTAAAAACGATTTTCAAGTGGGTGTGTCACTTAACTTTTTCGTGTCTTTATGATTGGGTAGGTTCCCTATCCTGAGATGAGAGAAGTATAACGGGAAGAATTCGAACAATGATTCAATCAATTTATTTTCATAGGGTTTTCAGGACATCTCATTCCTACATAGCATCCACCAACGAGCGATAGTTGGAGGAACATCCGTCTCCTAACAAAGTCATTCGGATTTTTAAAAAAAACAGGAATATTAAAGTAGACACTTTCTCGATTGTCTTAATTGTGAACTCACAATGAGGATGACAGGGAGGGTTTAATTTGCTTCCCACGCACAGCCTACGCGACATGCCGATCTCTAGAAGTCTTTCAAGAGATGACCAACTTGAGCGCTTTAGGTTGAATAACGGAGATTTTATGGAGAGAGCAATTCAAAAGTACCAGTTTTTCCAAAATGTGGTAGGCAGTTTTCCAAAATGTGAAATTTTCACGGTCGAGTTTTGAGCTTTTCACTAGCGAAACTAGGTACTCATTTTACAAAATTAAGTAAGAGAGGGGTTTGAAGGAAATAATGTAATCAACTTCAATTTGAAGGAGGTTGGGAAAGTTTTTAAAAAATCATTTTTCAAATTTAATTTTCAAAGTACATTTAATTATGAAAATTTTTAGACCAGTGGCATGATTCTACTGCAAATATTAACAGAGATACTAAATTAATTATTACTAAACTAATTAGTCTACATGATTTTTCAAAGTCCTCCCAGTTCGTCAAACCTGTTCGGTCACATCATCCGCCTTCACTCTAGAAAAACAAATTGCACACCGGGATTTTGGGTAAGTATTACAAGTAACCTTAGCCTACGGTATCTAACGGAGAGCCACCATGGTGCCGTTATCCCATGGTTACCCATGGTTACCGATAGGTGTCGTTAAAACTGGATTTGGAACTCCGATGCACTTCAGAAGTCTCACGGTACCCAAAGAACAGAGCTCACCAAAACGTATGTCAACGAAATAATTATTAAACTAATAAATACATTTTAGCAGTCAACATTATTTTTCGGCCACCGAGAGCCGCTTCATGAAGTCGGTTGGAAAGTGTGACCGTGGAATTTCGTTTATTTACAAATTAAACGATTCGAAGCGGTTGTAAATAATGAACTCTCGGTTAACTCGCGCCCCATATTTCAGGAAACCACCGGACGAGGGTTATTGAACAGGATGGTTTGCGGTCGCAACTTTTTAACTGCCCCACTTTGGTCAACGGTGCCATTATTACAGTTTCCGCTCATGAAGTTCGATAGATACTGACAAGGGTGTCGAGAGAAAAGTAGAATTAGCAACTACCTTTGATGACAAACAGTCCCTTAGAATTTTTTTCTCCGTCATTTACAATTCAAATTTGATAACTGTTGTGATTCTAATCCAGTGGGTTTTCACCTGATGATTGTGTTACTTCAAAGATACTGTTTTGTATTTACCTGTATCTTTGAATAAAAAGTTAGTCACGAAATCTCAAACTTGTAGTTTTTTCTATCACTTATTTTCAACTATAATAATTCTAGTGCACACTTTGCATATATCTCTGCTAGTTCATTTAGTTTCAATTGGTTATGGGCCCAGAGTTCGTGAGTATTAGTTGAAAACAGTAGTAGAGTTTGAGATTAGGTACGAAAGTAGCAGGTTCGCCGATTTGTACCATGGCTGGTGGTGACGGGAGAATACCTCTACCTCCTTCTTTACCTGGCTCAAATGGACCACATCAAGCTCCAATGTTACCGGTATCCAGATCTAGTGGTGGTTTACCCGCTGCTGATAAACTTCGAGGTATTGAAAATTACAATGATTGGAAATTCTCAATGAAAATGTGTCTCAACCATGATCAGCTTTGGGACTGTGTTACTGGATGAGGAGTAGTAGATCCAATTAGAGACCAAGTTACCCTTTCAGAAATTTGTCTTGTATTACCCTGTACTTTTGCCCATTTACGAAATGCAAATTCTGCAAAAGAGGCTTGGCAAAATTTGGCGAAGGCATATGAGGACAAAGGTTTGTGTCGAAGACTTAGTTCATTGAGAAGCCTGTTCAACATGAAATTGGACCATTTCCAGTCTATGGAACAATTTGTAACCGAAGTCATATCAATTGCACAGAAATTGGCTGACATAAATGCTCCAATTGATGATGAATTTGTTGGTGTCATCATGCTCAGTGGTCTGCCTTCATATCCAATGATCATGGCCATAGAAAATTCGAATGTTGAGGTAAGTTCACAGTTTGTCAAGACTAAACTACTTCAGAAGGATTCCAAAAAGTTTGAATCAGGTTCTTCTGATAGTGCTTTGGCTAGCAAAGATTCTCAAAAGTCATAAAATGCCATCACTGCCACAAAGAAGGTCATATTCGGCCCAAATGTCCTGATTTGAAGAAATGACCATCGAATGATCATCGAGCAAATAATGTTTCAACTTCCGATGCTTTATTGTTTGCAGCAGCTCTTGGCACTTCTTCTCATTTCAATGATTCTGACTGGTTTGTTGATTCCGGAGCCACTTCTCACATGACTATGAGAAATGATTGGCTGGATTCATTGAAAAATTGTGATGACCAAGAAGTAAGCGTAGCCAATAATGAAAAACTGAACTGTAATAGTATTGGAAATGTTGATATAGTTGCTGATGGGAAAAAGAAAAGTAGTAAGTAGTAAAAAAAAGTAAGCAACCATTTCAGGTTGAATTTTCGTCCGACTGCCATTCTTGGCGTCGCGGACGTCATCAGCTGTCTCCCTAAGGGGAGATCAGAATTTGTTCTGATGATTTCGCTCATGGCTTCCCAAACATCACCGCCCTGGGTTGGAACGAGAGATTGCCGATCGTCTAATAGACAGAAAACTTTCTGCGACGACCAGACTCGAACGCGCGTCCCCGCTAGACGGTTCTCATCTTATCACCGCAGTCCGGTACACTGTCCACTAGACCACCGACGCCCACTGGGAAAAAGAAAACTATTACTAATGTGATGTACGTTCCTGGTCTCGCTACGAATTTAATATCAGTTAGTAGACTTGTCGAAAAAGGTTTAACTGTAATTTTTGATGTGGATGGTTGTAAGATGTTCAGAAAATGTACTATCCAAGGAGTAGCTGATGTAACTGCGTCAAATGTTAGAGGTGTTTATCGTTTGAATTTGAACAATCGTTCAATGAATACAACTCATCAAAGATCCTCAGCTCTAATGTTGTCACACGAATTATGGCACAGGAGATTAGGACATTTAAATCGTAGAGGAATGAGAACGTTACTACGGGCCGTATTCATAGTCCTGACTCAAGTCCGAGCTTGCCCTCAAGTGTGACGGTACAAGTGGAGTCTACCACTTGAGCAATTCATAGACGTGCACTTGAACGTCGCTTGAAGTGTCAGCTTCTACTCAAGTGTACGGGTTACTCAAGTGCGCACTCACGGTATTCATAAACCAAAATTGACCACAAGTCGAGTTCGCACTTCACTTGAAAAGGCCAAAATCCCAAGTGAGCTCCTGAGGTCCCTCAAGTGCGAACCCCTACTTGGGGATTTCACTGCTGATAATGGAAATCGAATAAAATACAACGTAACTATAACATTTTAAAGTAATTTAATAAACAAAAATAATTGGAATACCTTGAAATTATGCAAAATACTATATTTTAAACAAAATTGATGCTTCGATGCCATCACCACTAACACATAATTTCAATAGTGCTCTTGATTCGCATACAGTTCCAGCAATGAAATTTGTATAGTGATTTTGTTAATTATTGATGAGTGGGACGGCGAGTTCTACAATTTTTTTTTTAACTAGACGTTATTGGGAGGACATGCGTTTTTCTGCTAAGGCGATCTCGAGTTATTTCGGAAACTTTATTTCTGGTACCAACTAATTTTGCTTTTACTCGTATCGTGTCCTTATAGTTTAATTAATCATTTTTTAATGCGTAATGAGTCGGGAAGGTCAAGTGAAGTGCGAATTTCTCTCCGAGGATTTTGCAAACTTCAAGTATAATATACCTACTAGGTATAATATACGGCGTACATATTTTCTTCAAATAAATCCTTGTAGGTGTATTATTGTATTCCGTACCTTCTGTAATCTACAATCAGCTCTTCTGAATCTCGTCAACTAGGTATACACTGCAAGTATTTCATGTGAACCTTCTCATCAGTACCTATCGTTTCAGTTCAACACATCCCGCAACAACAAACAGGGCCGAGGAAATCGATAGAATTTGGTGGCCGGATCATAATAATGTGGAGTACCCGTTGTCTAGATAGGTACACTATAATCGCACTGAGGGTTCGCGAATTCCTACCTTTTTTCCACAGTTCTGCGAATAAAATGAGACAAATCTGGCAATATACACGCGGAAAATCAGCAAGGCTAGTAGGTACTATAGGAAAGATGTGTCAACGATGTTGTCTTGTTAGAAAAGAACAATTTTGCGCATAAAACAACCGAATTTTCTAGCCGCGAGATAGCATTGATAACAGGAAAGCATCAAAACCCTGTCCTCCCGATACGTCAACTCGTCAAGTGTTTTTATGAGACACAAGTTCGGAACACCGTTACTGTCAATGTAAATGAAAAGAATGAAAAAAGATTAAGGAAATACTGACTGGTAGAATGGAACTGGGTAGGCCCTATCACAAGAAATAACTTCACAAATTTCACAAAAACAAGTTCTGTATTAACTGAAACTTCCAGACTGTATTGACAGACATATATAGACGATATAAACCAAGTTACATTTTTACAAAATACATGATTCACGACTAGACAGAACTTGAAGAACGAAAATAAAAACTCGAACAGAAAATTACTGTTTATTCTTTTTTGTTTTGCAAAAAAAGAGTGTGGTAAACACGACAGAAGGCCAACAAAACAATTGGAAATGTTCCATGAAAAAAACATGGATACTTCAAAATATAGGACATGGAGTCTCAATAATCACAGCAAGGGCTGCCAACTTTTGAACATTTCAAGCCGAAGTGAGGGCTGAGTGGAGTCCAAGTGCACTCTCGACTTTCACAAGTTGAGGGCACACTTGGGAGCCAAGTGTTCACTTGACTTGGACTATGAATACCGACTTTCGAGTGTAGGGTGGGACTCCACTTGACTGAGTGAAAGTAGAGACTTGACTTGAGTCAGGACTATGAATACGGCCCTACATCTTGTTACAGGAGTCAATGTTACAGTACCATCTGAAAAAGTGCCTTGTGTTAGGTGTTTGGAAGGCAAACAAACTAAAAAGCCTTACAACAAAAGTATCAAGGGAACTAGAGCAGCAGATGTATTAGAACTTGTCCACTCAGACATTGCTAGTCCAATGAGTGAGACGACCTGGGGTGGTGCTAGGTACCTCATGATTCTGGTAGATGACTATACTAGAAAAAATTTGGAATTTTGCTAAAATCTAAGGATCACGCCTTTGAGGAATTTAAGGCATTCAAGATAGCTGTTGAAAAAGAAACGGGTAAATGTGTCAAGAAATTGAGGACAGATAATGGTTCTGAATACACTAATAAAGTTTTTCAGGAATACTTGAAGTCAGAAGGAATCAGACACCAGACGACTGTTCCTTACACTCCCGAACAGAATGGAGTTGCTGAAAGGACGATAAGAACTGTGACTGAAAAGGCTAGAAGTATGCTTTTGGATTCTGGACTTTCTCGTAAGTTTTGGGGTGAAGCTGTGCAATATTTTTGAAGAATCGTTCCCCAACATGTGCTGTGAATGGTAAGGTTCCTGAAGAAGCTTGGACTGGACGAAAACCAGATTTGAGCAATCTGAGAGTGTTCGGATGTAGAGCATTCATGCATGTTCCAGACCAGAAAAGAACTAAATGGGATGCTAAATCCTGAGAATTGATTTTCATTGGGTATTGCGAAAATACCAAGGGTTATCGATTGTTCGATAAGAATTACCCTGGAAAAGTTGTAAAAGCCAGAGATGTTGAATTCCTTGAAAATGAATATAAGGAAATAAAGTCTGAAGTGAATAACATAGAAATCAGTGAAAGTCAAGAATCGCCCAATAGGTACTATTTATTATGATCCTCGTGTTCCTCGAAATATTAGTGACCAATCAATGAATTCTGATAATGGAAACTATCCTAATCAAAATGTAGAAAATTCGATTGAGGGAGAGTCAAATAATGTTGAAATTAATAAAAATCAGGAAGAAAGACCGATATCCACTACGTGAGAGGAGACAACCGGAACGCTTCGGAGATTGTGTTTTCTATTCGCCAATGGAAACTGGAGATTCACTGAAATCTGTGAAAGAAGCGCTCTCAGGGCCTGATAAAGAATTATGGGCAGAAGCTATGAAAAGCGAATATGATTCTCTCATCGAAAATAAAACGTGGACTCTAGTTAAGGCCACATCGGATTTAAAAGTTGTCGAAAACAGGTGGGTTTTGACGGTTAAACGAAATATTGATGGTTCCAAGCGTACAAAGTACAAAGTACAAAGCACGGTTGGTGGCTAAAGGGTACACCCAGGAATATGGTGTTGATTATTTCGAAACCTTTTCACCTGTAATGCGACATTCGACCTTGAGAGTTCTGTTTGCGTTGGCTGCGAAGATGAACATGAAAATTGATCACATGGACGTCACAACTGCATTCCTCAATGGAATTTTAGATGAGGAAGTTTATATGCGACAACCAGAAAATTTTTAAGTAAAAGGGAGAGAAGATAATATCTTCTTATTATGGTGTGCAAACTGAATAAGGCAATTTATGGCCTAAAACAAGCCTCAAGAGCTTGGAATAAGGAAGTCAACAAAGTATTGGCAAGGATTGGGTACACACAATCCAAAATGACTGTTGTGTTTACTACAAAATTTCTGGCAAGTCGATGGTGATTGCAGGTCTATATGTTGACGATTTTCTGATATTTTATAACAGTGATAAATCTATGTTACAATTGAAAACGGATCTGATGAAACATTTTAAGATGAAAGATTTGAAATCTGTGCGGAAATGTTTAGGTATGAGGATTCGAGAAATTGTTAGTGGTATAATTGTTGATCAAGAGGAGTACATAGATAAACTCTTGAGTACATTTAACATGACAGACTGTCGAACAATTTCCACTCCGATGGAAATGAAGCAGAAGTTAGAAGATCCAACAGATGAAGAGATGAAAGTTGCTCGAGACAAACCATATCAGAAACTGATTGGCAGTTTGATGTATCTGGCCGTGGGAACTAGACCTGACATTTGTTATTCTGTCAGTTTTTTGAGCCAGTTTAACACCAGATATTGGGAAGCTCATTGGAATGCAGCGAAGAGAGTATTGAGGTACTTGAAGAGTACAAAGTCTTTTGCATTGACCTTCAATAGAGAAACGGATGTCAGTCTCAAAGGATACGTAGATGCCGACTGGGGTGGAAGTATCCAGGACAGAAAGTCATTCACTGGATTTGTTTTTACGATTGGAGGTTCAGTAGTTTCTTGAGAGGCACGAAAACAGAGATGTGTTGCGTTGTCCAGTGCCGAGGCAGAGTATATTGCCCTCAGTGAATCTACAAAGGAAGCTATACATCTTCGAAGACTTTTGAAGAAGTTCATACCTCAAACTGGTCCTGTTCTACTTCTGAATGATAACCAAGGAGCTCAAAAGTTGGTAGTTAATCCTATGTTCCATCGTCGCACAAAGCACGTTGACATTCGCTACCACTTTGTACGAAACGCATTCGAAGACAATTTGATCAAGATCGAATACCTTTCTACTCATAAGATGGTTGCTGACATCATGACCAAACAACTAGGAACAGAGAAGCACAAAATGTGTGTTAATGGACTGCGCTTGAAGAGTCAAAGCGAGAGTTGAAAACCCAGCATTAAGGGAGAGTGTTGTGATTCTAATCCAGTGGGATTTCACCCGATGATTGTGTAACTTCAAAGATACTGTTTTGTATTTACCTGTATCTTTGAATAAAAAGTAACCACCATAAGTTTAGGTGAGAGCTCATCGAAAGTCCTTACTTCAACTCGCCAAGCACTCGAATTCGTTCACTTTTCGAATCTCCGCGTAGTTTTCCCACCTTCCGTTTCAACAATAACTCAAAGATTGGAACAAAACTGAAGGATGCACAGAAAAACAGTAAGTCCTATCCGTAAACGAAAGACTGGTGAGCGGGCAGAACAAGCGACTTCAGCTCGATCTCCCAGCTGTTCCTTTGCATCTCTCCCGTGTGTATATCTTCTTTCTCTGCGTGTTTTTCTCCTGTAAAGGAGAGAACTGATTTTGTTCTAAACAGGTACTTAAACGAAAGCTACAAACAATCAAATGTCCTCCGCGGAGAGTAGGAAAACGGATTTCTGTCACAGAAAGCACCTTCTTTTGAAAATGGTCGCTTGAAATTTGTCAAAATTGCGCAAATTCTTACTCATTTAGTCGATGGCTTGTTATCAATTCACCTGCAAGAACTAATTATTTATTCATTGTCTATTCTTATCTCCGTTGGGGGAAATAGTTCAAATTTGTCGAATTTGGGCTGTATCTCTTCTGTATGTCTTCAACTATTCAATCGAAAAAGGTCTTTATCCCACTACTTGGAAACATGCATACGTATTACCTTTGATCAAAAAACATCCAGCTACTAATGTCAGTGATTTTAGACCAATAACGTTAATCAATGTTTTGGCAAAAATTTTCGATAAGGTGATATATTCTAAGTTTTCTGCTTTTATTGAAGATAACAATATCTTAGACCACTTTCAATCAGGCTATCGTAAAAATCATAGTACCCAAACGGCCATGATTCATGTCACCGATGTCATAAGAACAAATATAGATATAGTGAACTTACAATATTTGTCAGCCTTGACTTAAGTCGTGCATTCAACAGTGTTAAACACTCGTTATTCCTTGCCATTTTAGAACACATTGGATGCAAAAAACCTGTATTACATTGGTTTAAATCCTACCTTTCGAATAGAAAACAATGTATTCGAACATCTAAAGGAAATTTCTCGATGTGGTCAGATTTAAAGAGAGGAACGCCGCAAGGGACTACTCTATCAAGCCTAATATTTGCACTGTATATTAACAAAATTTGTGATGCCGTATTTTCCTGTAAAAGAAGCATGTATGCTGATGATCTTAACCTGTATAAATCAACAAAACTCCAAGAAGTTGCCACTAACGTTGAACTAGTAAATAATGATTTAAAACAATTAACAGCTTGGTTCAAATCCCATGGGTTAGTTGTAAATCCCCGTAAGAGCGAGAGTATGATCATGGGTCATCCGAGACTTCTATCTAACATATCTATTTATAGTGTACCTAAGATAAAAGTCGACAAGACAGAGTTAGAATATAAGCAAAAAGTAAAATGTCTTGGAATAATCCTACAAAACAACCTGTCATGGAACGAGCAAACAAATGCAATAAGTAGTAAAGTACACTCCCTGCTATATGGCTTTAAACATTTACTCTCTTATAAATCCTTGAACTTGAAGAAAACTCTTACTAAATCTCTTATTTTACCCCACTTCAATTACAGTTTACCTATTATGTGCGACATGAATTATGCTAACAGAAGTAAATTACAAAAACCCTTAATTGTGCTGTTAGGTTTATTCTAAATTTAAATTTCGATGATCGTGTTTATGACAAATTTAAACAACTTGAAATAATGAAAATAGATGAAACTATAGTGTTTAACATCCTTTCTTATATGAACGTAATAATTACCAAAAAACAACCAGCTTATATGTTTGAAAAATACCTGTCGTTTTCCCAAATTCATAATAAAAACACAAGAAATTGTTCATTTTCATATCGCATACCGCAATGCAAAACAAAATCGTATCATGAGTCCTTTTTATGTAAGAGCATTATTCTTTACAATAAAATTCCCCAAGAAATTAAAGAAGTCCACTGCCAAGTCTCATTTAAAAAAGCACTTAAAAACTATTTTATTTCAAAATACTGATGTTTGTATCTAAACTTATTCCACTACTCTTATAGTTAAATTTAGCTAATAATTTGATTTAGCAACAACACAGAAGCGATATTGTTTCATTGTTTGAATCAATAATTAATATAAAATATGTAAATTTAAATAATGCACAAATGAATGCACGAGGTGTATAGTTATTTTGTATTTTTCCTGGTTGAGTGGAAGAGTGGCCGAGTACGGCCAAACTCTGCCAGGTTTTGTAAATAAATCATTATCAATCAATCAATCAATCCCTTTGAACTGGGAGCCTCCTCCATCTACCAACATGGAAGAGTCAAGAAAATCAAAATCTACATCGTCCATGTATCAAGTATCCATATCATGGCACAGATGAAGCTGCAATCATTCCTTCTGTGGAGACGCCGATGACGCGGTGTGTCCGCATTGCATTATTTTTTGCTTCCCTACGCTCGACTACTATTTGACGATCATACACGACTTCGAAGAATTAAGATTGCTGCCTCGGATTTACAATAAAACAGCTCATCCTGGGATATAATGGAGATACCTGCACGAAGTGTATGTATATTATACTACTTATACACAGAGGTGACCGTTTGGAATTTGTCAATTTGGAGGAAATGATGGCTAACTTAGTTAATAGCTGGCTGTAAATTCACTAGCAAGTTCAAATTATTTTATTAAATTATATTTCCAACAACGGAAATGGCCCAAATTTAGAAAATTTTGGTACAAGAATGGGCTTACTAGTTATTGCGAAAGAGGTTTTAGAATGGTTCCATCTATCCGAGTAAATCACTGAATGTGATAATAATGACCTCGTATCAAACTCGAGCATCTTTTTTTTTTTGTTTTTAATTACGCCGTATACGAGGCTCTGCGGCCATTCGTTCACGCGCAGCCCAATAAATATTTTCTTTCCTATAATAGATGGTTTCGTCGTCTCCAATCTGTTCTCTTATGTCTTGCAGTGCAGGACATGCGTCTAAATGCTGGGATGTCATATCTTCGATGTGGCAAAGTGTACATATTGGACTGTCATAGACACCGATTCTGTTTAGATGCTTGGCCAGGAAATCATGCCCAGTCTGAATCCTGAAACAAGCCACACTTTGCCTTCTGGGCAGTGTTTTAGGTATGGGATTATTTAGTAGGATGGCCCATTGCTTTCCAGCTGCTGCTCTCTCATGGCCTTCTCGAGCTATTAACTTTATCTTGGCATCGACCAGGCGTTTGGCTGTGCTGTAAGGGAGAGGAGCATCTGGCTGCGGCAGGAGTGACCCTCTTTTGGACAGCACATCTGCTTTTTCATTTCCCTCTATTTGGCAATGTGAGGGAACCCACTGCAGCACCAGTTGGGAGCCCTTCATCAACAACTTCTCAATGGAAAGACGGCACTTGAGGACCAGGGCGACATCAGTCGAAACGTGGCTTGTGAGCGACTGAATGGCAGCTTGTGAGTCGACAAAAATCACGACTTGGCGATTGCCCAGCACAAGCAGATGCTCCACAGCAAGCTTCACTGCACAGACCTCTCCCTCAAAGTTGCTGGAGAGCTTTCCTACAGGGTGTGAGGTTTCAAAGAGTGTGCAGTATACCCCGGCCCCTGCATTGGATCTTGCATCTCTGGCTGAGCCGTCTGTATAGACGTGCAGCCAATTCTCTTGTGGGATGCAGGGTCTCCAGGAACACAGCCCTAAGCATAGCTGTAGGCGTTCTCAGCTTGTCAACAGGTTCTGTCAAGGTCAATGACCCTCGAGCAAGCATTCGTGGAGCCAATCCTGTTACAGCTGGGAACGACTGTCTTTCATTATCTTGAAGCACCTCATAAAGAGCCAGATCTTGCACTTTTGATGTAAAGGTATGCTGGGTGACAATCTCTCGGTTGCAGGCTGGTACCTCTCCCAGTATCCATTCTTGCCTCTCTTCAGGCGTTCATGTAGCTTAACTGCTGCAGCCTCCCGTCTGAGAGCCACTGGCTCAATTTTACTAGCAAATCCATCGCTACTATTGGAGTGGAACTCGAGCACCAACCGATTCATTTCATCTTTCCGATTAAATAGGTGTTTGAAGCGAGTGGTTGAAGTTTGAAATGTTAAAAAAGTTTTCTCCTGGTGAACAATGAGGTAGGTATTGTCGTAGATTGGTAAGTATCCGTGGTCATGTACAACGCGTAACCGTCTGGTGTTAGTTGGATTGAGATATTAATCAAGAGGCGTGAATCATTTTTGAATAATATTGAATTCAGTTTATTTTATTCAATAGATACTAGAAAAGTGTCTATTTCGCGACTAAATTACTGCGGGTGTCATCGTTTTGAGGTGTTTCTAAGTTGTCAAAACCGAAAATTGAGTTTATGTTTTCAAAATGGGTACCTTCTCCTAGTTTTGGGGTTCTCACAGAACTTCTAGTTTCAACATTTTTCGATATAGGCAGCAACATATTTTCAGTTCATTTCCAAACCTTTGGGGTGACTACGACCAGCAGCCAAGCTACTAAAATAAACTTTCTAACAATTATTGCTTCCGAGTCTACCAAGGTAGCGGAAGCTTTGTTTTCACTTTTCAAGGATGAAAAAAAAAAGTTCTTCAAAATCAAAATTTTCACTCGCGTTTTGCGTTTTAGACCTTTCTGAACAATTTTGGTTCCGTGTCTGTGTGTCTGTGTGTCTGTCTGTCTGTGTGTCTGTCATGAATTCCTTGTAACGCGCATAACTATACGAAGTTATTGTCCGATTTCGAGAAAATTGTCAGGGATTGTGCGGGTTGGTGTGTAGACGGTCCTCTATGAAAATCATCATCCCCGAACTGATAGAAGCAACTGCGCATGCGCAAACGTGAATTCCTTGTAACGGCCATAACTTCTACATTTTTCATCCGATTTTAATGAAAATTTCAGAGATGTTGCAGATTAGTATTTGAATGGTCCACTATGAAAATCATCATCCCCGGACTGATAGAAGCGACTGCGCATGCGCAAACGTGAATTCCTTGTAACGGCCATAACTTCTACATTTTCCATCCGATTTCGATGAAATTCTCAGGGATTATGCGGATTAGATTGTGAATGGTCCCCTATGAAAATCATCACCCCCGGACCTATAGTAGCCGATGCGCATGCGCGAACGTAAAATCCGTGTAACAGCCGTGCGTACGTCACAACCTCAAATTCTACACTACCCAGCCATAATCCATACAAAAATTAGTGACCATTTTTCTATTATGCTAAATTGGTCTACGAGCGATCAAGCTGAACCCAGTTTGAAGCAAAACGAAATGCGGACAGAAATTAACTTCGAAAAATTAGTAAATTCTTTAAATGAAGAAAAGTGGGAGATGGTTTTGGAGTCTTCTGAGGTTAATGAATGTAGTGTTAATTTTTTAAATTGTTTGCAAAAATATATAATTTAAGCTCGAGAATAAAAAAGAAAAATTCAAGAAGCACTGCCTTGAAGCCTTGGATAACCGCAGCGTTGCTTACTTCCATACGTAAGAAGGAAAAAATGTATAAGGCTACACGAAAACAACCCTTTAATTCGGATTATTGCGCCTACTTTCACAAATATCAGAACAAATTAAAAATATTGATAAGATTGAGTGAGGAGAAATACTATAAATCTAGGCTAGATAAGGTAGTAGGTGACAGCAGAAAAACATGGAGCTTGATGAATGAAATAATGATGAAATCTAAGAATAAAAGTATTAAAATGATTAAAAAATTGGCAGTGGATAATAAGATAGTTGATGCCGCCGAGGACCCTAGAAAGTGTGGTAATATTTTTAATGCATTTTTTGCAAGTGTAGGAAGTAACCTAGCAGCGTCAATTCCTCTGGTGGATCGGAGTGAGGCGAGTGGTTTGGAGGAGCATAAAACGTATGTCCCCACTGAGGGGATGCTCTTTGCGAATACCAGTGAGAATGATGTTCTTCGTGCGATTGATTCGCTAAAGGGTGGCTCTTGTCCAGGGTGGGACGAAATAGATTCTAAAATTTTAAAACTGTGTAAAAATGCGGTAAGTAAACCGTTGGCACATTTAATTAACCTTAGTTTCGGGTCAGGTATTTTTCCTTCCAACATGAAGTTGGCCGTAGTTGTTCCTCTGTACAAGGCGGGAGTAAAAACTCAGTGCACCAACTACCTACCGTCCAATCTCCTTGCTAAGTAGTGTATCTAAAATAATAGAGAGGTGTGCTAAGGAACAACTGCTTGCTTTTCTTGAGGGAAATAAATTGTTGAGTAACAACCAATATGGGTTCCGAAAGACTTATAGCACACAAGATGCAGTTTCCCGTTTGAGCTCCTACATAATTAACGATTTAGATAAGGGTGCTAAGCCATTGGCAGTTTTCCTTGATTTAGCAAAAGCTTTTGATAGCATTTCCCATGACCTTCTTTATAAGAAAATGGCAAAGATGGGGATTAGATCGGGTACATTGGCGTGGTTCAGCAGCTATTTGGGTAACCGTCAGCAAATGGTCAAAATAAATGGCGTTAAAGCGACAAAATAGAACTAAGTGGGTGGGTCGTGCCGCAGGGAACAGTCCTGGGGCCAGTGCTCTTCCTAATCTATATAAATGGTCTGGGTGAGTTGGCCATTCCGGGAATTCAGATACTGTTTGCAGATGATACAGTGCTGTATTTTAATGGGAACACATGGGATGAAACGTTTTCTAAGGCAAATGTTGGGTTACGTAAGGTGTTTTTGTGGTTAAATGCTAATAACTTAGTCTGAATGTTAGAAAGTCTCAGTATGTGGCGTTTGCTCTGAATTCTGCGGGTGTCCCGTCTAATTGTGACCTTAAATTACACATTGATAAATGCTCACTCAAAAACTGTAAGGTAACGTGTAAGGCTTTGGACATGACCGATTGCGTTCGGTACCTTGGTGTCTGGTTTGACCAGCACATGAGATGGGAAAAGCAAATAAACCAAGTATCCCATATGCTACGGAAGAACATGTATTTGTTTGCCCGTTTAAAATCCTTCCTCTCTGATAAACTACTTAGAGTTGTGTACTTTGCACTAGTTCAATCATTACTGACTTACTGTCTTCCTTGTTGGGGTGGAGCGTATCAAACTACGCTCGCCCCATTAATCACAGCCCAAAAAGCCATTGTGAGAATCATTTCAAGGAAAAATTCTCGAGAGCACACGATGCCTCTTTTTAAAAAATTTAAAATTTTGCCATTCTCCATGCTGAAAGAGCTGGCATTTGTAAGGCACTTTGTAAAATCGAAGCACTTTGTTTACCCGTCTCATGAAATTAGTACTAGGTTTAAAACAAACAGTAATATAGTAGTCCCCCATAACACCACAACACTTGCAAAGAATTTCTATGAGTTTTGTTCGGTTGGAATCATCAACGGTTTTCCGACGGATCTAAAGACATTTATTTACTCTGGTGCGAATTCAATTAAGCAGGTTTCAGAGAAATTAAAATCGTATTATGTAGGCCGGCTAGCTTTGGAAAAATGAATTTGTTGTTTGTGAATCTTATGTGCATATGTTTTATACATACACTTGTTAGTAGTAAAGAATTATTATTGGATTTATTAATTTGTAATTGGTTGTTGTAACTGGTTCTTCTTGCTTGATGGGAGTCATAGTGGCTGCTCATCCCCTGCCACGGGCTTTTGCCCATATAGGGGATTAATTTCCATAATTGTAACAGGCCTTTAAATGGCCTGTGCTAGATTTTTTTATTGTATGCCATAATTTTGTAAAATTTTTTGGAAATAAAGGTTTATAAAAAAAAAAAAAACCTACTGTCTGGCGCCCGTAGCACATGTACTGCGAGTCATTTTGACAAATGAGAGGTCTCGGGTACGATTCCCAGCCGTGCCAAGATATTTTTGGATTTTTTGAGTAGTGACTCACTTACATTTTTCATCCGAATTTGATGAAATTTTCTAGGATTATCCAGAGTAGCGTGTAGATGGTCCCCTATAAGGGTAGTGAAAGGTACTTAGAGATTGGTGTTTTGAGATTAACTACTATGCATCGGATCATCTATATAATCGGGTTATGGATACGAGGAAGCTATGTGCCACACCCACTTGTTTTTATTATATCAGGTCATCAGTGACTGCTGATCAAATTGCTTCCGAGTCTACCAAGGTAGCGGAAGCTTTGTTTTCACTTTTCAAGGACGAAAAAAAAAATTTCTCCAAAATCAAAATTTCCACTTGCGTTTTGCGTTTTAGACCTTTCTGAACAATTTTGGTTCCGTGTCTGTGTGTCTGTCTGTCTGTGTGTCTGTCCGTCTGTCTGTCTGTGTGTCTGTCCGTCTGTCATGATTTCCTTGTAACGCGCATAACTATACGAAGTTATTGTCCGATTTCTATGAAATTTTCAGGGATTGTGCGGGTTGGTGTGTAGACGGTCCCCTATGAAAATCATTATCCCCGGACTGATAGAAGCGGACTGCGCATGCGCAAACGTGAATTCCTTGTAACGGCCATACCTTCTACATTTTCCATCCGATTTCAATGAAATTTTCAGGGATCATGTGGATTAGGTTGTAGATGGTCCCCTATGAAATCATCGTCCCCGGACTGATAGAAGGCACTGCGCATGCGCAAACGTGAATTTCCATGTAACGGCCATAACTTCCACCTTTTCCACTCGATTTCGATGAAATTTTCAGGGATTATGTGGATTAGGTTGTAGGTGGTCCCCCATGAAAATCATTGCCCCCGGACTGATAGAAGCGACTGCGCATGCGCAAACGTGAATTCCTTGTAACGGCCATAACTTCCACATTTCCAATCCAATTTCAATGAAATTTTCAGGAATGTTACAGAGTAGTGTTTAGATGGTCCCCTACGAAAATCATCACCTTCGGACTGATAGTAGCCATCGCGCATGCGCAAACGTGAATTTCCTTGTAACGGCCATAATTTCTACATTTTCCATCCGATTTCAATGAAATTTTCAGGGATGTTACAGAGTAGTGTTTAGATGGTCCCCTATGAAAATCACAGAGAATTGTTTTTCATAGAGGGATTCTTTCATAGAGGAATGGTCTCCTGTGAGAATCTCAAATCCCGTTAATTGCAGGTCATCGGTAGCTCAGAGGATAGAGTCTTGATTAAAGCTCCTAAGGTCGTGGGTTCGAAACCCAGCCGAGGCTATGTATTTTTTGATCCAATCACATACTCACTTAATTTTTCATCCGAATTTGATGAAATTTTCTAGGATTGTCCAGATTAGCGTGTAGATGGTCCCCTATGAGGGTAGTGAAAGGTACTTAGAGATTGGTGTTTTGAGATTAACTACTATGCATCGGATCATCTATACAATCGGGTTATGGATACGAGGAAGCTATGTGCCATACCCACTTGTTTTGAGCTGTTTCGCAGTTGTGTGAATGAAAATATGACTCAATTTCCAAACCTCAATCTTCCAACTCAGGTTCACGATTAAATTTGGTTTTAAGGATTATTTTCTTTCTCTAGTCTTTGTTTTCACTTGTCAAGGACGAAGAAAAAAAGTTCTCCAAAATCAAAATTTTTACTCGCGTTTTAGACCTTTCTGAACAATTTCGGTTCCGTGTCTGTGTGTCTGTCATGAATTCCTTGTAACGCGCATAACTATACGAAGTTATTGTCCGATTTCTATGAAATTTTCAGGGATTGTGCAGGTTGGTGTGTAGACGGTCCCCTATGAAAATCATCATCCTCGGACTGATAGAAGCGACTGCGCATGCGCAAACGTGAATTCCTTGTAACGGCCATAACTTCTACATTTTCCATCCGATTTCAATGAAATTTTCAGGGATGTTACAGATTAGTATTTAGATGGTCCCCTATGAAAATCATCACCTTCGGACTGATAGTAGCCACTGCGCATGCGCCAACGTGAATTTCCTTGTAACAGCCATAACTTTCACATTTTCTACCCGATTTCGATGAAATTTATCGAGAGAGATTGTATCACATGTCAAGTGACCAAGGTAAGAAACCCGACATTGTTGCCGTCAAGCCCGACCAGTCTTGCATTATCCTGGATGTCCAAGTTGTCAATGGCAGCTTGGACATGGAGCAGACTTGGCGGGCCAAGATAAGGAGATATGACACAAATGATTCACGGCAAGCAGTGTCGGAGCTAAAAGGAGTGGCACCCAACAACATCAGGGTGATGGCTGCATCCTTGTCATGGCGCGGTGTGTGGTGCGGGAAAAGTGCCACGGAGTTGCGCGAGTTGGGCATCTCGGTAGGCGTACTCCCTGGTATCACGACCCGTGTCCTGCTCGGCTCATATTGGTTTATTATTTTCAATAATGAACCTTTGGAATCGACCAAGAAAAAAAAAATTTTAACACCCCCTCAAAATTTGATGGTTTACGTTTCAAGGTACGTAGAATCCAAAAATCGAATAAAAATTTGGCCGTCCGTCCGCCGTACGCCGTACGCGGCACTTTTGCCACTTAGCATTGACCGATTTTGATGAAATTTGGTACCTATGTAGGCTCCATTTGGGGTCTAGTTGTGCCCCGAAGCTTTTGGTTGATGTAGGTCACTCCTAAGGGTTCCAAAATCAATTTTGAAATTTTGAAAACGCCCTAACTCAAAAAATTTCGATATAAAGGTATTGTTTTTCCTTCAAATTAAGATTCTATAGAATTTTTAGAATTTTTTGAGACCACGCGGAGCTCTGTAGGACAAACCGTTCGCTCCCTACGAAAATTTAAGGGTTTATATTGAAATATATATATATATATATATATATATATATATATATATATATATATATATATATATATATATATATATAAATCCAAACACGAGTGTGAATCGCAAAAGAGGCCTAATCTCCGTTCAAATTAGAGCTGACCAAAATGCGATCAATGGTTGATGATTTTGATTTTTTTTTTTGATTTTTTTTCTTTTTTTGATTTTTCTCTTCATATTGGATGGTTGGTGATTTTGTAGACGAGTGATCTATATAAAAATAATAAACCGTTGTGTAATAATTTGCAGCGTTTTTGAACTGGTGGTCGTTTTATAGAGGCACCTCCCTCCATCCTTCTCTCCCACCCCACCTTCCCTTATCCCTAGGGCCGGCGTCGGGTGAGTCCTGGGCGTCCTTCCCATTAGGTATATTTTATTTATTTATTTATTTTTTTTATGGCGTGCCCCCTCCGTCACAAAAAACAATTTGTCTTTGAGGGGAGTTCACAAAAAAACCAGCCATAACTTCCACATTTTCTACCCCATTTCGATGACATTTTGAGGGATTACGCGGATTGGGTTGTAGATGGTCCCCTATGAGGGTAGTAAAAGGTACTTAGAGATTGGTGTTTTGAGATTAACTACTATGCATCGGATCATCTATATAATCGGGTTATGGATACGAGGAAGCTATGTGCCACACCCACTTGGCAGACGTTTTTCGTTTGTAGTTGTTTCTTCTATAGTTTCTGCCTTTAAGTAATTTGTTCTTTGGATTAAAATAAGTCACAATTACCTTTTTTATTGCGATAGCGCACGTGCCCTACAGTTTTGAGACTGCGCACGCAGCTTGATTATCAGAGAAAGAACAAAATTCTTGAAGAGAGTCCGGTATCCTGAATTTTATCCTAGGTGTTCAGCGTAGCCACTTCCTTTTCTGATGACTTATTTCGCAATAAAAAATGCATTAATTTTAGATAGGTAAACTATTGACACGTTTCCTCCGTAATATTGAATGGACGGGTTCTACCTCCTTTGTCAATTTGTTTCTTTGTCTAAATGTTCGAGACAAAACCAATTTTTCGGGCAAAAACATACGAAATTATTGTAATTTTCAGGAAAAAGTAGTCCTAGACCGTATTAATAATTTTCATACTAATATGTTGTATTCCATGGATGTACAATTTCTCAGTTTCTATTAGACCAAGATCCCTCTAATTTAGAAGGTTTTCTGGTTTTGCAATAAGATTTTTTTTCATTCATTGCGTGTAGATCAGTAGGAGCCACAGCGCTGGGGAAGATGTAAAAAAAGTCGAGTTCTCTTACCCGGGCAAAACAGCAAGACAAAATGATCCGATTGTGATGAAATTAAGTACGCTTGCCTACTTACCCGCTCCCAGTGGGCATCTGCGTTCCATGAACGAGCTTGGAAAAATTGAAATTTCGTGATTAAAATTCTTCCAAAAACCATTGAAAATTATTTCACAAATGTTTACCTATTATTTTTCTGTACAGAGCACTCGCCTGCAAAAAACAGCTTTGCCATTGCCACTAATTATTATTATTTTTCTACCTACCTTCTACATACTTCTCAATCAAGTTTATTTGGGAGAAATAAACTATTCACATCACACTCAATTCGAGTTGTGGGTGCCATCATTAGGAAATTTGATTGCTGGTTGATAAGGACGTAAAAGTTAGTACTATTCGAAGAACAACGATCGCATTTTGGTCAGTTAAAATCTGAACGGATATTAGGCCTCTTTTGTGATTCACTCTCGTGTTTCTGATTTATCGTAAGTCCAACCGTTCTCGTAGGGAGCGAACAGTTTGTCTTACAGAGCTCTGGGAGGTATCATTCCATTCTAAAAATTCAATACTATTTCAAATTGATGAAAAAACATTACCTTTACATCACAAATTTTTAATTAGGACTTTTTGAAAATTTCAGCTCTGATTTTTCAACCCTTAGAAGTGACTGACATTAACCAAAAGCTTTGCGGCACAACTAGACCCCAAATGGGGCCCACATACCACATTTCATCGATATCGGGGAAAAGTGCCGCGTACGGCGGACGGACGGCAGAATTTTTATTCAATTTACGGATTCGACGTACTTATCTACTTTGAAACGTAAACCAACAAATTTTGGGAGGGGGATAAACATTTTTTTCTTCGTCGATTCCAAAGGTTCATCATTGAAAATAATAAACGAGAATACATTGTAGGTACAAACCAATTGGTGGGTGCATTGAAGCACTTGCCCGTAGTCGTCCTACAACTTACGCAAATCGTTCCTTGTTTATTTGAAATAAATTATTTGAAGTGGGATTTCCATTTATTTGGCTATAGGTTTATAGGCTATAGTCTACTGTTTAGTCTGCTTTAATTGTGATCTCGATCGATTTATAAGGTCGAAAGTACTCAATAAATAGGTATGTATTTTTATTAGAATTTTGAGTGTGATTCAAAATTCTGGTTAGGAAGAATGACGTTTGAAATCGGTTTCCGATACTATTTTTTTTCTTTTTTTTTAAATATTGAATTAAATTAAAATTAAATATTAAAAACATTTAATATTTAGAAATATTGTCATACCCTTCCCCAATTCCTACTCAAGGAGTTTCCACAAATTTCGCATAAAACCTCGTATTTTAATTATTGTTATTCAAAATTAATGAAAAAATGGCTCTGAAATAATGAAAATTTTGGACTACTTAAGCAAATCTAAGAAGCTTTAGAACGCAAAATGAGAAGAAATCCTCTTTTGGTTTATTATTTTCAGTAATGAACCTTTGGAATCGACCACGAAAAAACATTTTTTAACCCCCCTCAAAATTTGTTGGTTTACGTTTCAAATTACCTACCTAGAATCCTAAAATCGAATTAAAATTTTGCCGTACGCGGCACTTTCCCCACTTAGCATTGGCCGATTTTGATGAAATTTGGTATGTAGGCTCCATTTGGGGTCTAGTTGTGCCCCGAAGATTTTGGTTGATGTAGCTTTATTCTAAGTGTTGAAAAATACGGTTTGAAATTTTGAAAATACCCTAACTTAAAAACTTTGATATAAAGGTATTGTTTTTACCCATCAATTTAAGATAGTGTAGAATATTTGAGACCACGCGGAGCCTTGTAGGACAAACCGTTCGTTTTCTACGAGAATTTAAGGGTTGGACTTACAATAAATCAGAAACACGAGTGTGAATAACAAAAGAGGCCTAATCTCCGTTCAAATGTTAGCTGACCGAAATGCGATCGATGTTTTTCTTCAAGTTGGTTGGTGGTAAAAATGGCAAGGCCGTGTTCTTTGCAGACGTGTGATCTATATAGAAAAATAATAAACCTCTGTGTAATAATTTGCAGCGTTTTGATCAGTTGCACGAATTTAAAGCATTTCTACCTTCGGTAGTGAGGTACCACAGACGACTTACTATGATAGGAAGAGTTGAGTATCTACTTGTGTCCAGCGAAGGCAAAATGCAGCCTGGGGTCTTCTCAAACGTAAATTACACCGAAATTTTCACTCTTAGCCAAAAAAATACGTCCGGTACTAGCGATACGGTGGAAGGGGGGTCAACTGAACATGTGTTGTCGACAAGCGGGTCTTATATAGGTGAAGCCGAGAGGACTCGTTCATTGTAATGTAAACAAACTCCGTCCCACCTCGTCTGTCTCATACTTGAGGCCAATAGGGGGGTGAAATACTTTCGCTTCAGGTGTTCTACAGGTTTAAATGCGACACACGAGAAAATTGAATCGCCAAACTGACGCGTGAGGCAGAAAAGACAGTTTTCTTGGAAAGATCTCAGAAAGCAAGGCACCCAGCGGTAGAAATTACGAGTCTACGGCAAGAGATAAATACTTATACCTTCTCACTTACATCCAACGTTTCCTTCCTCACTGCCGAAGGTAGGAAATCTCTGTATTCGTTGATTGTTGATTCTTGCGCATAATGATTCCTCTGATCAGTGGCCACATTTACTACAACACAAGAAATTGTAGTCTTACCGAGGAACGTTCTAAATATGAACCAATTATCAAGTCATTGTAATGAGTGTAAATTATTTCCAATTAAATGAATTATTGCAGGAAATCTGTCTGCATCATCAGCTGAGTTCTGTGAGAAAATTGGCATTCTGGCACATAAGCATACCCATACTTAACTTGTCTCATACCCACACATAACTTGTTTCCGGTACTCCGTGAATACCTAATTAATATCATGACCTTTTGACCTTGAACTTTACCTCTTATCAGTGACCTCCCCAGCTCTCCCACCTACGAGATGTTTGTTTCCAATCCAAACTTAGACTCCCCAAGTCTAAGCAAGAGGTAAAGCATGGAATAAGTATATACGAAGTATATACGAGAAGTATATACTTCTTTCATGGGTAAAGTTAGATTTATCCAAGAGATTATCCAAGGCAGACAGGTACCCAGGTGTAAGCCCCTGAGTCCCTAAGGAGTCCAGGAAATGACGTTGTCCTATGAGTTGCTGGAAAATTAAGAGAAAATACGCAACTTAAAACTAGGTTAGGTAGGTGGTACCTACTTAACTGGCTTGAAGCAATGGTAGCGGCCGAAGATGCAATCTAGGTCGTCCAGTAGCTGAAAATGAGCAACTCCCTGAGGGGGCTTCACCTCGTTGCTCGCAAGGAAAACAGAAGAAAAGGCAATTTAACTAAGCTTAACCCTACTGGTGAAGTTGTTGCTTGTGTACTCTTTGTTTTCTGATTGACCACCATTGAGGGAACCAGGCGTTGCTGGTTGAGAGAACAACAAAGATGCGATTCAATGTGTATGTAATCGACGTCAGAGGTAATGGTGTAATGGTGAATTTTCGTGAACACTACGGTGACCGAGCAAGGTTATTAACTTGATTTTAAAATTCGCCACTACAATGCCCCTGCACTTATACTAGGAGTATCTGGGTTTCACTTACCGTGATTTCAATGAGCAGCGGAACGAATCAGCAGAAACGACGAAGATGGTGTTGAATAGGTATCCCTTCGGGGATTACCGAAAAATGCCTATCTTTGTCCAACTTGAGGTTGAGTAAGTATTTTCCCTTTATGACTTCTTTTATCTTTCTCGTTATTGTGTAATAATTTGTACCTTTTGTATTTGATAATTTTTCTTTCTGTTTCAGGTTCTTCGAGATTTCAGCAAATCTAAGGTAAGTACTTTCAAGTTATGATTCTACGTTAATGACTCTACTCTGGTTCTCACTACGGTTCGCAAGGTAAGTATGCTTAGGTAAGTACCTCCTATGTTTCCTATTCTGCACCAGGAAATTGATCGGGAATGTACCAATGATAACCACAAGGTAAGTAAACAAAATGAATCCTGTATAATTGTCAGGTAAGTATTTCAAGATAAGAAAAATAATAAGGAACAATTCGACTTGGGGTTAAGATACCCTAATTAAGAATAAAATAGCGACTTCAATTAATGAGGGCCCTGATGGGGATAACCTCCAAGATCACAACCCACGTGGTGTTTCGTAACATGAAAATAGGAAGCGTGAACATGAGCACATGGTGTTACGGAACATGAAGATGAACACGTGGTGTTTCGTAACACGAAGATATACTAAGTCCTTTGGACAATGAAAAATAACTAGAAATCAAATTACCTAGGAGGAACAGTTAAGAAAGGAATTTATGAGCATTTAAATTTACCAGTACTGGGTTTTTCAATAGAGAATCCGTTGGGCTTGGTCCGGTTGGAATGCGAGGGTCGGCCGTTAGCTACTTGAAACTTCAGGAGGGCGCAATCGTACACTGACAGTCTTCAATGGTTAACTTCGGGCTTCAGCAGTTGTTATCAATGTTCAGTTTTTCTAGGGTCACACAGACTTTTCCACACAGAGAGTTTTTCACACAGAATTTCCACACAGAGTTTGTCACACAGACTTTTCACACAGAGAGATGGGGTGAGAGGCTCGATCAAGACACGTCTGAGGGGTGGGCGGCCGTTCTCCCCCAGCCGTGCCTCCCCCCTCCGGATCCTTCCCCCACCCGTTCACTTTTTCGTGTTGGTCCGCCCGGTGCTGCCGCCTGGTGGTGCGCTCCCGACCTCAACCTCCATGCTCTCGGCCTCGCATGGATGACTCCTTCGGATTTTCAGTTTGGGGATCGCCGGTGGTGAGAGCTCCTGTGACGGCTCGTCACACTCCTCCTTTCCCTGAAGGCCGATGCCCTCATCGGCTCTACGACGTCCCCCGGGGGTCACGGGTGGCAGTGGCAGTGGCAGGTCCGGTCTCGACTCCAGCAGTGCGCGCTCGTACCTCCATCGTCGGCAGCCGGTACAATCAGCAGGCCTTGCGTCTCTGTGTTCCCTCAGCTTGCACGGCATGGGATGTTCCGGGTGCCCCATCGGAAATTTCCGGCATTCGGTTACGAGTCGATTCCAAAACGTCTTACAACTCTGACACCTGAAGCCTGTGATTATGCGCTCGGGTTTCTCACAAATCGGACAATCGCTCAAGAGCAGTTTCGGTGTGACCTCCGGCGTTGCTGCGTTGCTCTTCTGCGACAGTGGCGAAAATGGTGGCGCGAGCTCCTCCCTTTTGGCGTCAGCATGCCTCTTCCTAGCACAGGGAAGATCCTCGTCTCCGCAGTCCATTTCCGATTCCCGCTCCGAATGCTCAGGTGTCGCGGTGTCATTCCCTGTCGGCGGTAGTGTCTCGGTACAATGTGACTCGTTGAGGTTTTCGGCAATGCCCCCGTCACTCGCTGCGCCAAGCTGTTCCTGCAAAGTCTGCACCTGATATCTGAGCATGGCCATGTCTCGCGTAATCGTCTGCGAGTGCTGGCTCAGTGGTGGTAACAAGTCCCTCAGACAACTCGCCAGTTGCGTAACGCAGTCCGTGACAATTGCTAACTGTCGTGGTCTCCCTTTGACCAGCTTCGCAGCCTCTCCGATGGTGATTAAAGCCTCTACGGTCTGGCGGTGCTCCTCCGCCCAGTCTTCCAATTGCCCTACTTGTTCCTCCTGCCCTGGTGCCGACATGGCAGCCTAACCTGGTTCCTCCTTCTGAAACAGAACACGGCCATAGTCACCACCTTGTCACAAAATCATCTAAACCTACTCTGTCTCTCCTCTCTCTCCTCAGGTTGTTCCTTGGCCCCCTCCCGGAAACCCTCGCTTGGGCCCTGGAAGCCCACGTGTTGGCGGTGGCCGCCTGAACTCGGACTTCCCTCTCTACCCGACCCGAAACGTCCCGATCATCCCGGCAGTTCCCCTCCCAGCATGGATCCCAGGTATTCGGACAACGCTTTTTGGTAAGTTCCATTTCTTTCTTCTATTTGATTGTCTTTATTTACATTAACATTAACTTTAGTATTTATTTTAATTTTATTTTTATTACTAATTTATAACACTTCTATTTACAGGTGAATCTCATGACTTCGTGCCTACATTAATTTCCAATGCAGGTGCACGTAGTCCATCGTCGTCCTTGCTGCAGGTAGCCTCCAGGCTCGACGGGGTTGATCAGAGCTTGGGGTTCGCTGGGTACAGCTCTGGCTTGACTCGCCGCCCCCTGGCTCTGACTCTCCCGGCAGTCGTGCGGTCGTTCCCGGATCTGCATTGAAAGTCGCGTCTCCGTCATCCAGTTCCATCCACCTCAGCTCCTCGTCGACGGTCTCTTCCGGGCTCCCCTCCCTAGAGCTAGCTGGGGCACTGGCAGCTTCCTTCGTCGGGGCAAGAATCGCGGCCCCGCCAAGTGCGCCATCCGTGAATACGGACTCCAGGCCGCCTTGATGGCAACATGCCATTCCTCCTAGAGGGTCCTCCCTCCTCCCGTCGACGTCGAGTGGCCCCCTCTTTCTCACCCGCGGCCCGCTCCATGGGCTCCAGAACTTCCTTATCGAGAACGGGGGTACCATCCTCCACTGCGCGTACCCTCTCAACTTGTCCCGGAACCTACGGCCGCGTCGCCGTCGGTTGGCCTTCTGGACCCGGGATTGTCCGGCGTCTCCTCTGTTGCTGCGCAAGCGACGGTCCTTCTTTTGGTTGTCCTGGTACCGTGCCTGTCTAGGGTGCGCCAGGTCAGCTATCTGGCTCCTCTCGCATCGCCGTGATTCGTCGGGGCCCACAGCTACCCTTGGATCCTCGTTTGGGAGCTGGCATTGCTCCTGGTGTCCCTCCTGCCGGGCCCGTTCCGCCTCCACCGGATGCTCGGCTGGTCCGGGTGTCCACAGCGGCAGTCCGTCAGGGTCCACCACCTCTTCACTATTCCTCGTTGGGAGGTGCTTCGGACCGTCCATGAGTAGAAGCTCCTCATTCTCAAAGGAATGATCATCCTTTGTTGTTCCTGGGTTTTCCGGGGAAACGTTTTCCAGTTTCCGCGATGGTGTCTCCCGGATCTCGTCTGCCTCCTCCTTTGCCTTCTCCATCCGCCAGCCGGTCGACAGCCGCTGCAGGCTCTTCAGGGTGTCGGGGTCCTGGATCATTGCCCCGACAATTAAGCGTTCCCCGGTTCTGGGGTGATCCATCGTTACTGCCCCTGTGTCGGTCTCGATGCAGATCGGAAGTTTCTGGAGAAGGTCCAGCCCTAGTAAGTTTAGGCCGGAGTCTGGTCTATCAAAAATAAAGAATTCGTGGTCGGTTTGTATTGGTCCAATTTCTACTGAGGCCCTCTGTTTTCCCCTCAGCAACAGCCGCTGTCCGTCGGCTCCCCATAATTTCGCGGTAGTTGGTCGGAGCTCCACCCCGGGTATGGGTTCAGACAGCGCTGTGTAGGCCTGCTACTTGTGGCGATTGTGTCGATGACCACAGAGGTAGCGTCCCAGCTTACTCGTGGCGGTTGTGACGATTGTGGCGACACACCAGTTGTAAGCGGGATTTGCGTTTGACAGGGTTAAGGTTTCGGTCCGCGGCGTAGTTGGTAGCAGCACGAGGTTGTGACGCCACGTGCCGATCCCAAGTTCACCGAATGACACAAAACCTAACGTGGCGAGCTCAGGTGGGAAGGGGAAGACAAACAAATATCGAAACAATAGTTAAATTTACAAGGGGTAGCGTGTGGGTATTTACCTGTGACGAGGCGGTGAAGCGGCCGGTCGGATTCCTCGGGATGATGCAATCTGAAATGTTAGCCTTAAGGGCGTCCTACTGAGAAAATGGCGTCCGCCAAATGCGACGCTGCCGAAGGGGCCTACGAAGGCGTCTGAGGGACGCCTCGGAAAAGATGGCGGAGTGTGACGCGTCACCAAGCTCCGGTTTTCACACTGAGGAACCAGGTAAAATGAGAAAAGATATTCAAATGCAGAATTACAACAATAAAAGGTAAATTTATTAGATAATCAAAGGTTTTCTGACTAGGCACACCGAAGGGTGTGTCGAAAAGAAGCCTGATGGGCGCAACAACACAAGTAAGTATGGTACAAGATTAGAATGTTCAATAGGATAGATTTGCAGATAATGTTTCAAATGTACAAATTAATAACTCCGATTTGACTTTGTGTTTCAGGTTTCCAGAGTATATCAGTTCAACGTTCCAGGTTTTCAACAAAGGTGAGTATGGTAAGTATAGGTTAGCTTTATGTTGCAGGTAAGTATTTAGCTTTAAGTTACAACTTTCAATATTACGACTTTTGTCCAACTGTTTCAGAATTACTTCTACGCACTGTCCTAACTGCATTGGCCAATGGTTTAAAGGTAAGTTATAGTTTTCACTCACACGTGTCAGGGCCCTGAGGTATCCTTCCAGGTGTGATGTGGCGGTTGTGGTGGTTGTGGCGACGGACGTCCAGTGAATCCAGGGGATCTTCAACCAGATCAATTCGGCGCGAGACGGCAATTTCGATGGTCAGGGATCTTACGAAAAGCGTCTTGAAAGTATTTGGGGGCGGTTTTGACTCTAACAGGCTCAAGTTCACGGGCTGCGGGGCTCACGGTGACTCTTACTGAATATCTGAGGGGGGCTGCTCGTTGGTTTTGTTCTGGATGGTCCCCCTCTGCTCCCTCGACGGACGGGCGCCTGCCAGGTGGAGACTTCTGATTGGCTCCCCCCGCCGAGGGAGGGACGCTCTGGCTGGAGACGGCGTCTTCATGTTGAGGGGGGGGGGTGACGTCACCTTTTGAGCTGACCACGGATCTGAATCTGACAATCCTCGCCGCGGGTGGCTATGACAAATTCGGATCGGAAGGGAGTTAACGAATTAACCCATTCTCTTCACTGGAAAGGTTCCCCAGTGAGTGGAGACTCACATCCCCCTTCCCTCCGGGAGCCAGCGTTGTCAAAGACGACGCTGGGTATTCCCAGAGGAGCCAAGGGACGCGCCTTCCTTATGGCCAGCTCGTAGGCGTGGCGACGACACCCGCGACAGTTTGCTGGGTCGCGCTGTGCCCGATGGTCTTCGGGGCACTCCGGCAGCGGTCGTCCCTGGCTGTGGAAGCTCTTGAGTCTTTGCCAGAACTCTTTACAGCCAGGGCACCGGAAAACGAACAGCCGCGGCACGTTCTTGGTGCAGACTGGGCATTTCTTCTTGCGGCTGATTCGCAGGACGATTTTCGGGTGAGTCGACGGTGGTATTGCTGCTGTCGTTTCGCTTTCCGACTCGCTCGAGCACATGAGAGAGCGTCCAGGTGTCGGTGGAGCATCTTTAGTCGGTGACTCCGCATATGAACTGACTCGGCCACGGGCACGTCGGGGTGGTCGAGGTGTCGTCGGTGGCGAGTGCAGTGGGGTCAATGCCACGTACGGGTTGAGCGGAGGGTCCGTGACCTCGATGGGCTGCGGCGATGTTGACGGGGCGGGGGACGAAGCGGGGGGCGGATCCGGGGAGCGAGCCAACTCCCTCTCAGCCTCCGCAGACCTCGCCGCAGGTGCCTCTCTGCAGATGACTGGTTGGTTGCCTCAGGTGCAGCGGTCTTCGCCGCAGGTGGCTCCACTACCACCTGTGCGTTGGCTGCCTTGGACTCCGCCACAGCTGCGTCCCGTTGCTGGACCAGTTGTTGTCGGTCCATCAGCCACTTGGTTTGGCGGTCCAGCAACGCATCCCGCTCCTGCACGATCCTCTGGTAGATGGGTATCCATCGGTGTATCTGGAGGATCGTGAGGAGCGCCGAATTCCCTGAAGTGTGGCGACTGGTTGGCGTGTCGCCACACATGGTGAACCGCACGAAATTTGCGAGGGTCTCGAGTGTGTCGTAGGGGTCGTCGGGTGGCGCGGGCGTAGACACGTGTCCCGGCGACTGGTCTCGAAGATTAGCGACGAACCTCTCCGTCCTTCTCCTCATCAGCTCAACGTCGGGGTCCGGTGACTGTGGACCCCCGTCCACTATCCATTCATCTAATGGTTCTTGTGCCATCCTACAACAAACAATAAAACGCCCTACTGTAACATCCTGCCTAGGAAAAGTGACTCAGGAATTGATTTCATTTTACTTCACACAAATTATTCTGGCCTTGTTAGGAAGGTGGCAGAAGTAACGGTTTGGCTTGGTCTGAAGGACCTAAGTGAAGTTTGTTGGTCTGAAGGACCCAATTGAAATTGGTTGGTCTGAGGGACCCAAGCTAAACTTGTTGGTCTGAAGGACCATGTGTCAAGGTCGTGGTCAGTCTTTCCTAGTAGTCAGTCAGTTTGTCTTTCGGCCTAAGTGGAGTTGCTTATAATTTACGGAAGGGTCGCGCTGGCGGAACGAATATGGAGTGGTTCCGGGTGGCGCTTCTCCTCGGGGTCTTTTCGGAGGTAGACCTTCAGGTGTCGACGGCTCTTCAGCTTTGCGCACCACTGGCTCCTGGTGGGGGTTGTTGCTGTGGCGGTCGTGCTCGCTGTGGCGATCGTGCTTGCTGTGGCGATCGTGCTCGCTGTGGCGGTCGGGTTCGCTGTGGCGATCGTGCTTGCTGTGGCGATCGTGCTCGCTGTGGCGGTCGGGTTCGCTGTGGCGATCGTGCTCGCTGTGGCGGTTGTGTTCGCTGTGGCGAGTTTGATCGTGGCGAGTGAGGTCGCTGTGTCGGTTGTGCTGACTGGGGCGATCGCCCTGGTGTGCAGGACGGGTTTCCTCGGGGTAGTTGACCGGGTGTTGTGAGTTTCCCGCGAAATTCTCGGCTGGTCTCTCCAAAGGGTAGCTGACGCTTTTCCCTTCTTCACTGATCGAGGAGCGATCTGAATGTCGATCCGCGTCCTCGAGGTGAGTCGGTTGTGGCGAAGCAGTCCCTTGGTTTGATTGTTCCGAAAACGGTGTAGTGGGAGCGTTCTCGTGAGATCCGGTCGGCACATTGTCACATTCCATCATGGCCGGGTTTGGAGGTGGCCATCGCAACTCCTCATCAGAGTCCTCCATTGTTTCTTCCTGTGTTTCCTTTTCTGGTTCGTGGCTGTTCCTTACTTCGTCTGTTTCCTTGGTTTGATTGGGTTCGGTATGGTCCAGGAAAGTATCTTCCGGTACACCCAGCACAAAGGCCGGTTTGAGGCGGTTAATATGTACGACCTGGCGTTTTATGTCGGGTGAGTCCCTGATTTCATAAGTGACATTCGAATGTTTTTTCAGCACCGTCCACGGTCCACTCCATGGACTCCAGAATTTTTTTACGACACCTGGGGGCGGCTGCATGTCTTTCAGGTATACCATGTCCCCTGCCTCAAAGGAGCGCAGAGAGCGGCGGGCGTTGATTGCTTCTGTCCGTTTTTTCCAGGCTTCGTGTAGGCATTGTGTCGTGGCGTCACGTGCCATTCGAAGATTCTTCAACAGGGATGATTCAGGCAAAGGTGTTCGAAGTCCTTGAAAGGTGTCGTTCGGAAGGCGTATTTCTCTCCCAAAGGTAAGAAAGTTTGGAGTAAATCCGGTACTCTTATGTGGGTTGGATTGGTACGCTGCGAGTGCTACGGGCAACATGGTTTCCCAGTCCTTAGTTTTTTTGGTAATTTTCGCCAAAATATTGGTCAAGGTTCGGTGGAAACGCTCGCACACTCCGTTTCCTTCTGGGTGGTACGCGGTCGTAAAGATCTGCCATATTCCCCATTGGGCACAAAGCTCGCGTGTCGATCCGGCGGTGAAGGCGGTTCCGCGGTCCGAAACAAGTCTCTCGGGTACACCGTGTCTCGGTATAAACTCCTTTGCCAAAATTTGAGCGACAGTAGAGGCGGTACAATTGGTGGTAACATATGCTTCAGCATATTTGGTAAAATGGTCAATCACGGTAAGGAGGTATTTGGATTTTCCATTCGTCACGATGGGCCCCACGAAGTCGATGCCGACGATGTGTCCGGGTCTCTCGGGGAGGAGCGCCTTCTGGATCGGGCTTTTCAGATTCGTCGGAGTGTTGCGACGTAAACATGTTTCACAACGTTGCACCTGTTCTTTGACGTCTCTTGATAGTCCGGGCCAGTTCCCGAGTCGCCTCACCACCTTCTCCGTTACGTCGGCTCCGGGGTGTCCTGCCCACTCATTCTTATGGCATCTGTCAATCAACCATTCACGAAGTGAACTAGGGATGAGGGGTACCCATTCGTGTCGACCATCGTGTCGCACTCTCATTTCCCAAACTCCGTTGGCTTTGCGCAATCCTTCCTTACTACGACTTAAAACCATCGATTGGACCCAATCATCGAGATCTTGTGCTGCGATCATTAGTTCGCGCGGGAAATTGAGATTCACAACGGCTATGTCCATTCGACTCAATCCGTCCGCATGCTTCATCTGAGTTCCGGGTCTGTATCGGGGAACGAAGTCGTATTCAGCGAGCCTTAGAACCCACCTCCCGATTCGTGATGTCGGGTCGCGGAGGTGCATCGCGGCCGTGAGTGCCATGTGGTCCGTTTGAAGTTCAAAGGTCTGACCTAAGAGGTATTCTTGAAAATGGCGGACCGCCCACACAACAGCGAGCAACTCCCTCTCCGTGACGGAATACCTGGTTTCGGCCGGATTTAGTTTTCGACTCGCATATGCTACGGGCCTCTCTTCCCCTTCGAAGTTCTGTGAGAGGACAGCCCCCAAAGCGGAGCCGGAAGCGTCGGTGGCCAACACAAAGGGTTTATTCAGGTCAGGAAAGGCGAGTACGGGTTCCTCGGTCAACTTGACCTTGAGTTCGTCGAACGCTTGTTGTTGTTTACTTGTCCACTCGAAGGGTCGGTTCTTCTGGAGGAGGTCGGTCAAGGGCACCGAGAGCTCCGAGTATCGAGGTATGAACCTCCGGTAAAACCCAGCCAGCCCCAAAAACGACTGCAGTTTCAACACCGAGGTAGGTACGGGAAATTCCTTAATGGCCTTGACCTTCTCGGGCTCGGTAAGGATTCCTTCGGGCGTGATGCGGTGACCTAGAAAGCGAACTTCGTTTTTCAAAAACTCGCACTTCGACAAGTTCACTTGAAGACGGGCCTCGGTTAGTCGATCGAAAACTTGAGTCAATTTCTGGAGGTGTTCCTCTCGAGTGGCGGAAAATACTATGATGTCATCCAGGTAAACGAGACAATGATCTCCGAGGATTCCATCGAGGGCATCATTCATGACTCGTTGAAATGTAGCGGGCGCGTTCTTCAGTCCAAACGGCATCTTTTCGTAATGAAAATGATGTCCTAATACGGAAAAGGCCGTTTTCTCCCTTGACTCGGGGTGAACTGGTATCTGGTGATAACCCGATATTAAGTCGATGGTTGTGAACCATTTACACTGACCTAACATCGCAAGGGTCTCTTGTAAACGGGGAAGAGGATAAGCGTCTCCTTTGGTGATTTTATTGAGCTGTCGGAAATCCGTGCAAAATCGCCAAAGCTGCTTTTCTCCCGGCGGCGTCTTCTTTTTGACGAGTAGTACGGGCGCACACCATGGGCTAGTCGACGGGCTAATAACCCCTTTTGACAGCATGTCCTTGATTTGAGTTTCAATGACGTCGCGGAGGGCGTGAGGAACCGGGTAGGGTTTTTGTTGTGTAACGGTGGGTTGAGTCGTAACTATCTCGTGGGATACATTCAATCGACATCCCTCCCCCGTAGGTGGCTTAAATAAGTTCCGGAATTTACACAACAATTCCCTAGTTGGTTCCGCGTCCGAAGTTGTGAGATGTCGTAGTTTCTCTTGCAAGGTCACGTCGAACTCGGGTAACGGGGCTTCCCATTGGTCGGTAGGTAGCTCCCCCCACTCCTCTTCTTCTAGACCGTCTGGCGTGGTGCTGATACATACCTCTTTTTCATAGTTTTGAATCGGGGGAATAATAGAACAAATCCCGGCGCAGGCCTTTTCTTCTCTAAGGGATATGTTAGAACTTGTTTTATCAGGGGTATCGACGATATCGAGATATGGTTCAACACATGGGTCGGTTGTGGCGAACTGGGTCGTACTGTGCCGATCCACTGTGTCGAACTGTGTCGCATTGTGCCGATCCTCTGTGTCGAACTGTGTCGCATTGTGCCGATCCCCTGTGGCGAACTGTGTCGCATTGTGCCGATCCCCTGTGGCGAACTGTGTCGCATTGTGCCGATCCACCGTGTCGAACTGTGTCGCATTGTGACGATCCTCTGTGTCGAACTGTGTCGCATTGTGCCGATCCTCTGTGGCGAACTGTGTCACACTGTGCCGATCCTCTGTGTCGAACTGTGTCGCATTGTGCCGATCCCCTGTGGCGAACTGTGTCGCACTGTGTCGGTCCCAGTGGTCGACATAAGTCCGATGGTAGTTGTGGAGCATCCGATCGAGGCATTTTTCGAGGGAGGTTTTCTCCTCAGAGTCCGGTGCGGGGTCCGTGCTGTCGCTTGCGTCGTCAACTTCCTGGAATTCGGTTGGCGTAGTGGGGTTTGCACAACGTTGTGAAATTGGTGCACCGAAATGTACTTTCGGAGGAAGTGGAAGGTTTTGGGCCGGATCCTTCGTCAAGTTTTTGTAGTGGTGTATTGTCGTACCGCTCAACGGGTGTATCGATAGGGACAGAAACGCCCTTGAACTGCCGATTCCAAAACTTCAGGCTTCCGGCGCCATGTTGATTTGTGGCGAAATTTGCCCGCACCTCCGAAGCATTGTCCGGTTCTTCGTAATCCACGCACGATGGTTTTTGCATGGCGGAGGTAGTTGTTGCCGCCGAAGGGGCGCTAGGGAGAGGAGCGTTGTGATCATGACTTTCATTTTGATCCACAAACGTCCCAAATTCCCGCCCCTCGGGCCGCAACACCACCCCCACGCTGTAGATTTCCTCGGGTGTGTTGACCGGCGTATATGGGCGGATGACGCCTTTAGGGGTGTGGAATTTCATTTCCGGTCCCGTTGTAAATGTGATGGGCACCCTTCGAAGTACGTCGAGCCCCAAAAGATCAAGCGTAGCGCTTCTCCTTGCGAACACTAAAAATGTGTGCTCAAATGCGCATTCGCCGATCCTCGTGACGACGCGCTGTTCCCCGGAGAAATGTAGGGGCATTCCATCAGCTCCCCACGCGATCGCTCGGGTTGGGAGAATTGGAATCCCCTTTACGGGTGTTGAAAGTACCGAAAGCGTAGCTCCGGTGTCCAGGGTCATCTCTCGTTCCTCCGGGCCCAGCCCTACGGTGATTTTCATAGTCCGCGACATCGGAGCTTCCACGGCGGGAACATGTGCCTCCTCGATTGGCTTCTTGTATTGGGCGACCTCCATTGAATGTGCCGGCGCCATGACCGGTTGCAACACGGGGAGGAGACGCTTCTTCTTGTAACAATCCTCCTCCAGATGTTCTCGGACGCCACAGAAGTCACAAAATATGGTCTTGTTCGGGCTGAATGGGCAATTCACGGGGAAGTGTGTTTTGTCCGCGCAAAACATACACGGATATCGTGGGGTCGGTTTCTCGGCGCTTCGGCGCTCGTTGGGTTTATCTTGGCGGTGGTCCTCCTCCCTGTGTCGATTGTGACGCTGTAGGGGTTCGTCTTTTCGCGGGCATCGGGCAGCGAAATGTTCAGGACTTCCGCAGTTGTAACATCGGCGGTCGTTGGTAATGGCCGCCAAGTCCCAACGTTCGTCTGTGTCGATTGTGTCGTCTAGGGTCTCCTCTAATTCCTCCGCCTTGCTCAGCGCGTCCTGGATCGATCTGGGGCGATTTGTGATGAGCAGTGCGCTCATGTTTTTGCTGACACCACGTATGAAAGCGCTCAGGGTTTTTCTTTCTACCCAGTCGTGGCGTTCGTGACGTCGGAGTTGTCCTCCTTCTTCCATGACGGCACACCGGGCGAGGCTGCGGACTCGATCGGCGAATTGGCGGAGCGTTTCTGTGGCGTTCCGCTTGACTGTCCACAGGAGTGCGGCGGCGTGTTGTGGATTTTCCTTCTGGAACCACTTGATCATGTCGTCACGGACGATCTCGTAGACGTTGTCTACGTCGAGCGTGTCATCCCGATCGATAAGGAATTGCTTAGCGGTTCCCCGCGCTTTTGTGCGGAGTAAACGGTATCGTTGTCGCGAGGTCAAACCCGTGGTCACCATATCAAAATTCGCAAAAAACGACACAACACTTAATGCACCGGTCGCGTCTGGGTCCCACGACTCTACTTCGAGGAATACCGAGCGCGGTATGTCCTCCCTATCTACTTCATGTGTTATGTTATTGTATCGCCGAAGGAGAATGTTCATCTCCTTCATTGTCTGGGTCATTGTTTCTACCGCTTCAGTGCCGGAGGCAATTGGGTTTCGGTCCCCCTGTCGCTAGGTGTCGGGTTATTAAGAAACATGGTAGCGATTTGTGCTAACTACCACCTAGGCACGAAGAAGTCTGTCGGCGTGAATCGGTCTAAGTCGAGAAAATACAACTACGAGAAGAGACGTCTTCTCGCGTCGTTTCATGCGGAAGGCTGCTTCTAATGTCACTTTTCCTGTATAATAAATGGATGTACAGCCTACCTATTTTTATTTTTACCTGTCTCAGTGTGTTTTATTTTCAAGGGTTGTTTCGATAGACTCTAAATTTAGAACTGAGCTCGTGTCGAACGGCCTACGAGTTTGAGTGGGTTCGTGTGAGGCTTACTCACACCGGGATCCCACCGCTGCCACCAAATTTGTAGGCCTGCTACTTGTGGCGATTGTGTCGATGACCACAGAGGTAGCGTCCCGGCTTACTCGTGGCGGTTGTGACGATTGTGGCGACACACCAGTTGTAAGCGGGATTTGCGTTCGACAGGGTTAAGGTTTCGGTCCGCGGCGTAGTTGGTAGCAGCACGAGGTTGTGACGCCACGTGCCGATCCCAAGTTCACCGAATGACACAAAACCTAACGTGGCGAGCTCAGGTGGGAAGGGGAAGACAAACAAATATCGAAACAATAGTTAAATTTACAAGGGGTAGCGTGTGGTATTTACCTGTGACGAGGCGGTGAAGCGGCCGGTCGGATTCCTCGGGATGATGCAATCTGAAATGTTAGCCTTAAGGGCGTCCTACTGAGAAAATGGCGTCCGCCAAATGCGACGCTGCCGAAGGGGCCTACGAAGGCGTCTGAGGGACGCCTCGGAAAAGATGGCGGAGTGTGACGCGTCACCAAGCTCCGGTTTTCACACTGAGGAACCAGGTAAAATGAGAAAAGATATTCAAATGCAGAATTACAACAATAAAAGGTAAATTTATTAGATAATCAAAGGTTTTCTGACTAGGCACACCGAAGGGTGTGTCGAAAAGAAGCCTGATGGGCGCAACAACACAAGTAAGTATGGTACAAGATTAGAATGTTCAATAGGATAGATTTGCAGATAATGTTTCAAATGTACAAATTAATAACTCCGATTTGACTTTGTGTTTCAGGTTTCCAGAGTATATCAGTTCAACGTTCCAGGTTTTCAACAAAGGTGAGTATGGTAAGTATAGGTTAGCTTTATGTTGCAGGTAAGTATTTAGCTTTAAGTTACAACTTTCAATATTACGACTTTTGTCCAACTGTTTCAGAATTACTTCTACGCACTGTCCTAACTGCATTGGCCAATGGTTTAAAGGTAAGTTATAGTTTTCACTCACACGTGTCAGGGCCCTGAGGTATCCTTCCAGGTGTGATGTGGCGGTTGTGGTGGTTGTGGCGACGGACGTCCAGTGAATCCAGGGGATCTTCAACCAGATCAATTCGGCGCGAGACGGCAATTTCGATGGTCAGGGATCTTACGAAAAGCGTCTTGAAAGTATTTGGGGGCGGTTTTGACTCTAACAGGCTCAAGTTCACGGGCTGCGGGGCTCACGGTGACTCTTACTGAATATCTGAGGGGGGTCTGCCTGTGGAGGGGGCTGCTCGTTGGTTTTGTTCTGGATGGTCCCCCTCCGCTCCCTCGACGGACGGGCGCCTGCCAGGTGGAGACTTCTGATTGGCTCCCCCCGCCGAGGGAGGGACGCTCTGGCTGGAGACGGCGTCTTCATGTTGAGGGGGGGGGGGTGACGTCACCTTTTGAGCTGACCACGGATCTGAATCTGACAATCCTCGCCGCGGGTGGCTATGACAAATTCGGATCGGAAGGGAGTTAACGAATTAACCCAGTCTCTTCACTGGAAAGGTTCCCCAGTGAGTGGAGACTCACAGCTGATACCGCGGCACCGGTATCCAGTACCATTCGGCGGTTCACGTTTGCCAGCTTTACCGGGACGGAAAGCATGGGCCTGGTGGTGAGAGCCACCGTTGTTTGGAACGCGACCAGCTCGTCGCCCCTCACTTCTTCCTCCTGTCTGTTGGTTGGTGGGGTGGTAATTGCCGCTGCGGGCGCCGAGGTTACCGCTCGATGGGGCGCAGTCGTCACCATCCTCTTCATTCGGAAACATTCGGCCTCATCGTGTCCCCACTTTCCGCAGAAGTCACAACAATCGTCGCTGATGGCTCCACGAGGACAATCCGCCGGGTAGTGGTTCAGGTCGCCACAGAAACAACAGGGCAGACGCGGCTTCCGGAACGGTTGCGTCCAGAAGGGGGATCCCCTTGGCAGTCCTCCTCCTTGTGCCGGATCTTTCGTTGGCGTTCGGTTGCCGCCGGGACCGCTACGGTTCGGGCATCGGGCCGCGAAGTGCCCTACTTCCCCACATCCATAACACTTCCTGGGTTCTTGGTTTAGAACCCCGGCCACGTCCCACCGGAGTTCGGGTTCCCGGTCCCCCCGGTCGGTCTCCTCCCACTCCTCGGCCTTCTCAACCGCCTCTTCGAGGGTCTCGATGGTTCCCCCTCTCAGGAACAGGCTTATTTCCCTGTCCACCCCTCGGATGAACGCTCGCAGGGTCTTCTGTTGTATCCATTCCGGTCGTTGCTCAAGCGGGAGGTTTTCCTCCGCCTCGACCGCACAGGTCGCCAGTGTCATCAAGCGTTCCGCATATTTCCGAAGGGGTTCTCCGGTTTGCCGCTTCGTCGTCCATAACTTGATGTTTGCTTGTTCGGGATTTTCTTTCCCATACCACCGGAGGATTTGAGCTTTCAGGCGGTCATAGGGCTCCTCGCCCGTGGCCTCTATCAGGAATCGCTTGACTCCTCCTTTCAATCGTGCTCTTAGAAACTGCACCCTCTGTACTTGTGTCAGGGTGGTGGTGGCCTGCTCCACTTCGGCGAAGAACTGCTGCGCCGAGATGCATCCGGTTTCGTCGGGATTCCATATATCCACCTCCAAGAACAAGGACCTCGGAAGTCCGGCGCCCTGTTCCTCGGACTTTGGGACTCCCTTTTGGGAGGCGAAGAAATTTCCCATCTGCGCCATGGCAGTGGTAACGGCCTCCATCATCTCGAACGAGATCGTGGTAGCGTCTCCTCCTTCGGCCATTGTGGACAGTTTCGATGGTATACACAAAAAAAAAATTGATGAAGGTGTGAGAAAAAAAAACTTCACTTGGTCACTAATCGGTATTTGTTATTCACGAAACTGTTTGTTTCGTTACTTTTCGGTGATTTGCAATTGTGTAGGAACAGTTGTTCCGTAACAGTTCGCAGACTCGGAACGGTGGTTCCGAACCGATAACAGAACGCGGGAGGGCTGTTCCGATCCAAGAACAAGTTTTTGTACTTGTTCGCGTTTCGGTAACAGTTCGTTTCGAATCGTTCCTTTGACTCAGGAACAACAGTTCTTGGAACGTGTTAACGCTACGAAACCCGCTGACTCGAAACCTACGCTACGGATCGCTGATCCGAAACCCGGTGACCCGCCCGAGAGTCGCTCCGATACGGTATGCGTCCAGAACGTTCTGGAACCAACGAGAAGACCGATCCGGATCGTCCGAATAGTGAGGATCCGAAACACAGCGGTTCGCCCGAAACTTTCGCGGGAAAATGCCGCTGGAACAACCTGATCTCTCGTCCGCTCGCTCACACTCTTGTTCCTCCGCTCACGGGTGGTTTTATGTCTACGGCCGTATTCCTTGTTTTTATAGAAAAACAACGTTCTACGTTCGTAATTTCCTTTCAATATATACAAGACAACAAGAAATACATATACAATGTGGGTTTGAATCAATAAATGATATTCCTATGGTACTTCGATCAATCTCCTGGGCGGTTCTCTACTAGTTAAGCGCAGGGCGAACTGAAGGTTCGTGATAGTCGAAACTTATCAAAATCACACCGCGTGCCACCAAATTGTAATGGTGAATTTTCGTGAACACTACGGTGACCGAGCAAGGTTATTAACTTGATTTTAAAATTTGCCACTACAATGCCCCTGCACTTATACTAGGAGTATCTGGGTTTCACTTACCGTGATTTCAATGAGCAGCGGAACGAATCAGCAGAAACGACGAAGATGGTGTTGAATAGGTATCCCTTCGGGGATTACCGAAAAATGCCTATCTTTGTCCAACTTGAGGTTGAGTAAGTATTTTCCCTTTATGACTTCTTTTATCTTTTCGTTATTGTGTAATAATTTGTACCTTTTGTATTTGATAACTTTTCTTTCTGTTTCAGGTTCTTCGAGATTTCAGCAAATCTAAGGTAAGTACTTTCAAGTTATGATTCTACGTTAATGACTCTACTCTGGTTCTCACTACGGTTCGCAAGGTAAGTATGCTTAGGTAAGTACCTCCTATGTTTCCTATTCTGCACCAGGAAATTGATCGGGAATGTACCAATGATAACCACAAGGTAAGTAAACAAAATGAATCCTGTATAATTGTCAGGTAAGTATTTCAAGATAAGAAAAATAATAAGGAACAATTCGACTTGGGGTTAAGATACCCTAATTAAGAATAAAATAGCGACTTCAATTAATGAGGGCCCTGATGGGGATAACCTCCAAGATCACAACCCACGTGGTGTTTCGTAACATGAAAATAGGAAGCGTGAACATGAGCACATGGTGTTACGGAACATGAAGATGAACACGTGGTGTTTCGTAACACGAAGATATACTAAGTCCTTTGGACAATGAAAAATAACTAGAAATCAAATTACCTAGGAGGAACAGTTAAGAAAGGAATTTATGAGCATTTAAATTTACTAGTACTGGGTTTTTCAATAGAGAATCCGTTGGGCTTGGTCCGGTTGGAATGCGAGGGTCGGCCGTTAGCTACTTGAAACTTCAGGAGGGCGCAATCGTACACTGACAGTCTTCAATGGTTAACTTCGGGCTTAAGCAGTTGTTATCAATGTTCAGTTTTTCTAGGGTCACACAGACTTTTCCACACAGAGAGTTTTTCACACAGAATTTCCACACAGAGTTTGTCACACAGACTTTTCACACAGAGAGATGGGGTGAGAGGCTCGATCAAGACACGTCTGAGGGGTGGGCGGCCGTTCTCCCCCAGCCGTGCCCTCCCCCTCTGGATCCTTCCCCCACCCGTTCAATTTTTCGTGTTGGTCCGCCCGGTGCTGCCGCCTGGTGGTGCGCTCCCGACCTCAACCTCCATGCTCTCGGCCTCGCATGGATGACTCCTTCGGATTTTCAGTTTGGGGATCGCCGGTGGTGAGAGCTCCTGTGACGGCTCGTCACAATGGCAGATTATATGTACAAAAAATTATACAGTTGAATAAGAATAAAGGGTTCATACAAATAACGATGTGGCGTTGCTTATTGTTATAACCCTAATCTTGTCTAGCAGAAACAAGAGAGATATATTATAGAGAATTGTTTATCACAAGAGAGAATGACTCGTGAGAACCTCTTTCGCGCATGCGCAACTGATAACATATCATTATTATAATAAAAATTCCGTTAGTCGCCCTCCATTCTCAGTGAGGCAACCTGTGCTATTCAAAAAATTCCCACAGGCGGAGTGGACACCAGGAGTGGTCAAAGGTTTGGGGATTCATATTAACCCTCGAATGGAATCTCATCTGACTCAGACAAAGCAATCTGCCTCACCGCGGATTCATGGTTTTGAATCCCCCAAACCTGGTCTCACAACATTTCACGCTACAAATGAGAATCTTGATTTACAGGGACAAATTAACGTGTCCACCAGATCTGGGCGCGCTGTAATCCGGCCTAAGAGACTGATAGAAGACAAATAGTGGTTTTCGAATTTCTACCTGGATAATGTTCCTATAGGTACTTTTTGTTTGTTAACTATTCTGTTTTAAAACTTTTGTTTCGTTTTGTTGTTGTTTTGGTGTGAGTAGAGATACTATAACAATCATCTGAACATTTGTAAATTTGCAGCAATTGTTAATATTGTTCATTGGTCCAGATGACCTTCATTTTCTCTTACTACTCTTTATTATGTTCATAATAATCATATTTTCAAACCACATTTGTAGTGTTCTCAAAGAATTACGTTTTTTTATTTGTAAGAAAGGGAAGATGTTGTGAGTTGAGCCAGGACATGGAAGGGTGGTGGTTGCCTCGAGTTTAGATAAGGTTATCAGTTTTCCAATGATGTTTTTAAAAATACAGTTTCGTCTCAATTTAAACTGATCTTGATTCTTTCTGTGTATTCCGGATCACAACTTAAAACACTTACTGTAATGGTGAACTTTCGTGAACACTACGGTGACCGAGCAAGGTTATTAATTTGATTTTAAAATTCGCCACTACAATGCCCCTGCACTTATACTAGGAGTATCCAAATTTCACTTACCGTGATTTCTATGAGCAGCGGAACCAGTCAGCAGAAAACGACGAAGATGGTGTTGAATAGGTATCCTTTTGGGGATTACCGAAAAATGCCTATCTTTGTCCAACTTGAGCTTTAGTAAGTATTTTCCTTTACGATTTCTTTTATCTTTTCCGTTATTGTGTAATAATTTGTACTTTTTGTATTTAATAACTTTTCTTTCTTTTTCAGGTTCTTCGAGATCTCAGCAAGTCTAAGGTAAGTACCTTCAAGTTCTGTTTCTACGTTAATGACCCTACTTTGGTTCTCACTACGATTCGCAAGGTAAGTATTCTCAGGTAAGTACCTCTTATGATTCTATTCTGCACCAGGAAATTGATCGGGGAATGTACCAATGATAACCACAAGGTAAGTAAACAAATGAATCCTGTATAATTTTCAGGTAAGTATTCAAAGACAAGAAAATAGTAATAATAAAGGAACAATATAACTCGGGACTAAGATACCCTTTCTAATAGTGATATTATGTTGATTTTAATTACCGAGGGCCCTGATGGGGATAACCTCCAGGATTACAATCCACGTGGTGTTTCGGAACTAAAAAGAGAGGGAAGGTGAACATTCGCACGTGGTGTTACGGAACATGAACTTGAGCATATGATGTTACGGAACATGGAAATCTAACACGTGGTGTTTCGTAACATGAAGAAAATGAGTCCTTTGGACGAAAGAAAATCACTAGAATCAATTTACCTAGGAGGAACAATTTAAGAAGAGAATTTTTCAAGTGTTTAGATTTACCAGTACTGGGTTTTTGAGAGAGAATCCGTTGGGCTTGGTCCGTTTGAGATGCTAGGGTCGGCCGTTGGTTACTTGAATCTTCAGGAGGGCGCAATCGTACACTGATAGGTTCAGCAGCTAACTTCAGGCTTCCAAATGTCCAATTTACTGATGTCACACAGACTTTTTCCACACAGAGTTTCCACACAGAATTTCCACACAGAGTTTCCACACAGACTTTTGTCACACAGACGTTCACACAGAGATGGGGTGAGTGGCTCGATCAAGACACGACTGAGGGGTGGGCGGTCGTTCTCCCCCAGCCGCGTCCTCCCCCTCCGGATCCTTCCCCCACCTGTTCACTTCCTGGCGCTGACCCGTCCGGTGCTGCCGCCTGGTGGCGCGCTCCCGACCTCCACCTCCATGCTTTCGGTCTCGCATGGAGGATTCCGCCGAATTTTCAACTTGGGGATCGCCGGCGGTGGAAGCCCCTGTGACGGCTCGTCACATTACTTACTCTTACTCCTGTTTTGTATTGCACTATCGACTCATGTTGCAATACTAACCAGTTCATTTGAGTATGAAACCATACCCATATCACAAACCCACATCATGATCTTGACAATTCTACATACAATATGCAATACATGGAATATTTGATTAATTAGATATTATCTAATCAAAGATCGATTAGGTATAATTAGATAAATAACTATTAGATACTATCTAATCAAAAGATGGTATGTTGGAATCCCAACATTTTGTACGGGGATTCACACATATAGTCACTCTCTCTTCCTCCTTCATACGACACAGCAGTGGACCAAATAGTTATATTCAAATTACCAAATAGTTATATTCGAATTATATTTGTTTGACTAACATGATTGTGAAAATAATACTATGTATTGGAGAATTTTCTCATCAACCATCTCTGCATTATTGTATACCCAATTTGGGAGAAATGTTCCATTTTCAACTTTATCGAATGGAACCAGCTACATAATCGGAAAATCATGTTTCATATAATTATGGGGAGTTAACCAGAGGTATCCTCAATACGAGTATTTATAATCATACAAGGAATTTTTACACCCTCTAATTCTATATTACACCTAATTCGATTCAATGAAACCACCGACATGATCATGAAAATCAAATTTCATGTTATCAACAGAGGTAGTGCCCAGTAATCATGTTTCAAATCAAAAATGTCTTCCAAATTATCTGTAAATACAAAATAGTATAGAATTGGTTGGTGTGAAAATTTCTATTTAATCTAACCATCGACAGAAATTTCTTATCATCAATACAAAACATTTTGTTGCCAACTAATTCTATAATTATTCTCAACTTGGAAGGCGTTTATAATTTTCTCCACAAATACCTACAAAGTTTTAGCAAGGTAGTGTGGAAACTAAAGTTCGTATATATTATCATCATTCACTATACCATGGTTACATGATGGTTGATTGTTCATTTTGAAGATGAAAGAGTGGTGTTTTGTTTAGATATCTCATAGTTTCAGAGGTTAATTGAGGGTTTTACAGTTCGGGAAATGGAATATACGTACGAGTGTTCCCTTTGTGACAGATCGCAGATTTCATCATTCTACGTGTGCTCCAACTGCCACATCTGCTGCTTCCGGTGTTACTCTCGCAAATGGCAAAACACGTGTGAACTCTGTGGACTTGGTCAAGGTAAATTTCCTCATACAGGTAGTGAGTGAGAACTCTGAATTGCCAAATTACATCGACCTCATTTATTTCCTGATAGTAGGTATAGTTGAAGCACCAATTATTGTGGAAGCTTCTGTATCAGTTGTACCTGATTTGGTTTATGTCTGAAATATAATTCTAAGTTTTCGTAGATTCGCAAAACTTACTCTACCTCCTTCACCAATAGTCACTATCAACCTCACCTGATTAAAACCGATTATTCCTTCCACAATATAAATTGATATTGCTTTACCTTTGGAGGTTTATGCCGAACCGAAATAATAGAGTGTGATAACAGGTGCATTCGAGATTGGCTCTCACCTTTGGAGGTATTTTTCACCTGAACACTTTATATTATTATGGAAGGAATATTATACCGAACTTGGGAGCCGAGATAACCTAATTAATGTCCAAACCTTAAAAGCCGAAATAGATAATAATTAAATCACTCACCGATAATCCGAACGAATTTGATGGTTTCTTTTAAAGGGATAACTCAACCGAACCGATACTGGGCCAGACCTTTTTCGGACTGTGTCCCTCTTCCTCACTTTTCCTCCCTCCTGCGTTCCAGTCTTGTCACCCTATATTGTATCTTATCACCATCTGGTGACAAGTGTCTTAATAATTTGCGAGAAAAAGTTTGTTATCCCGAGAGAAGACAGAAGAAGAAAAATATTATCAGAGTCTTCTGCAGGCAGCAAAAAATATTTATTTGTGGGCGCGTGCATACGTGCGAGGCTCGCAGGTAGATGGGCGACACAGAACATAGACGGGAGGGGGGTTCCTCATCGAAAACTGCTTGCAATAAACACATCTGTTTACGAGCGGATTCTTCCCAAGAACCAATATTTTGGGGTTGAGACTCATCTTGAAATAATTCACGATTGTAATGCTTTTCCTCATACCTTTTCATCGAACTTGACGGAAGAAATAGCTGCATTTGTCCGTTGTGAAGCTCTTGAGATCGAATCCCACTTCTGATGTAAGGTCTTCCGTAATCAAACACAATACTGACTTCAACGAGTAGATTAGTTTAATAATTAGCAATCAAACACTTAGGTATCAACAACCATCCGAACTTCCGTTAATAATAATAACTTCTCTCTTGACTTCTTCTGCTAACTGTCCTCGTCTGATGTCCATGGTTGCTATACGAAACTCCATGGAGAAGTAAGTAGGTGCTTACACTCAGGCTTGGTGGAATCGGTAGGAACTATTCAGTTTCCCGCGCCCACATATTTTGACGTGACAACGTCTTATAAATTGGTTTACCGGGAGACACTTCAAGAAACTGCGTTACGCTCCGCTCACGGAGGGGGGTGCAGCTCGGCGCTCCCTAAAGGCGGGCGGCCCCTCCCCTTCCCCCGTGCTCACAAAAGCGGGAGCGCCCCGCCCCCCTTCC